>ML399908.1:17059-65531 GCA_005239525.1 Nicotiana knightiana | reverse complement strand
AAAAGATCGAGATGAACGACCTAGAGGTAATACTCAAATTGGGGATCATACCTTTAATGTAAGTACTACTGAACTTGTCTCAATATTGAGGAACATGGGAGACAAGGTTAAGTGTCCCAAAGAGATGCGATCAAATCCAAATAGAAGGAACCCAGATCACTGGTGTGAATTCCATAACGATCATGGGCACAAAACTGCGGATTGCAAATTTTTACAAGGTGAAGTAGAAAATTTATTGAAACAGGGCTATTTAATAGAATTATTTAGTGATAAAGGTAAACAGGCACATATGAGGAACAGGAAGGAGCCCCCAAAGCCTCCTTCTCCAAAACGAACCGTCAGCGTGATACACGAAGGTGAAGAAGTAAACGGAGTGGTCTGCAAAACAACCACAAAGTTCACAATAACCTTCGATGATGCAGATATCGGCGGATTAATGCTTCCTCACAATGATGCTCTAGTAATATCTTTACTTATTCATGACACTGACGTAAAAAGAGTGTTGATTGATCCAGGCAGGTCAGTCAATATCATTTTGCTAAGAGTCGTGGAAGAAATGCTACTGGGGAATCAAGCAATCCCAAGGGCACGAGCCATATCAAGGTTTGATAACTCTACGGTTATAACAAAAGGAGAAATTGAGCTTAGCACTTATGCTGAGGGGGTGATCAAAAGTACCAAGTTCCAAGTCATCGATACTGACATGGCTTATAACGTGATTGTGGGAAGGCCATGAATCCATGACCTGAAAGAAATATCCTCCACGTTGCATCAAGTAATTAAATTCCCCTCTGAATGGGCAATTCAGCAAATTAGAGGCGATCAACAGACCACAAGAAATATAAACTCTGTGGTACACTACAATAAGAAAATTGAGGTGGAAAAATTACGAGATAAGGAAATATACCAAATGGGTAACACCGCCCAAACATGCATGGAAGAAATTACTACCTAAATAGGTACAGAAGGCATTATTGTTGAAACAGGTACGAGAGAAAATACTTACGAGAAGGTGAATCAAGTTAGCACGGAAGGAGCATTAGATTCCAGACCGGACGTCATTCATGAACCGAAGGAAGATGAGCACATCAAAACAACTACGGAGGAGCTCGAAGCTGTTCCATTATCTGAACAAAAGCCTGAACAAAAAGTGTATATAGGCACGAGGCTGGGCCCTGGTAGAAGTGGTAAGTTAATTGATTATTTAAAGGCTAACACAGACTGCTTTGCGTGGTCCCACTCAGATATGATAGGCATCCCACCAGAAGTGATGACTCATAAACTAAATGAAGATCTATCCTTCGTGCCTATTAAGCAGAAGAAAAGAAAGCAAGGACCATTCAAGAACCAAGTGATCGACGAAGAGGTTCATAAACTCTTGAAGATTGGTTCGATACGAGAGGTACCGTACCCTAACTGGCTAGCAAACACCGTGGTGGTACCTAAAAAGAATGGAAAATGGAGACTATGCATAGATTATACTGACTTAAATAAAGCATGCCCCAAAGATTCATTCCCATTGCCACATATAGATCAAATGATTGATGCCACATCAGGTCATGAATTGTCAAGCTTCTTAGATGCATATTCTGGTTATAATCAGATTAGAATGGATCCCTCAGATAAGGAAAAAACTTCCTTCATCACAAACAGGGGGACTTATTCTTATAAAGTTATGCCTTTTGACTTGAAAAATGCTAGAGCCACCTATCAAAGGTTAGTTACTAAAATGTTCCAAGAACATCTTGGAAAGATGATGGAAGTCTATATTGATGATATGTTGGTAAAATCAACACAAGCACAAGACCATTTCCAGCATCTCTCTACTGCTTTTGATATTTTACGCAGGTATAATATGAAGCTAAATCCAGAGAAATGCGCTTTTGGAGTGCAATCAGGTAAATTTTTGGGTTTCCTTGTATCGAATAGAGGAATAGAGGTAAATCCCACTCAAATTAAGGCTACAGAATAAATACATGATATTTTAACGAATAAAAAAGGAACTTCAAAGACTAACATGGAGAATAGCAGATTTGGGAAGATTTATTTCTAAGTCTTCCGAAAAAAGTTTTAAATTCTTCTCAGTTCTCAAAAAGCAGAATCAGTTCGAATGGACTGAAGAATGTCAGCAAGCCCTCAAGAATCTGAAGATTCATCTATCGAAACCACCACTACTTTCAAAGCCAAAAGAAGGGGAAAGATTGTACATCTACCTGGCTGTCTCAGAAATTGCTGTAAGTGCAGTACTGCTAAGAGACAAAAAAGGTAAACAATCACCTATTTATTATGTAAGTAAAACTTTGCTAGATGTTGAGGCTAGATATCCACATCTGGAAAAGTTATCCTTAGCTTTAATAATGACATCTAGAAAATTTACGACCATATTTTCAATGCCACCCAATCATTGTTGTGACTTCATATACTTTAAGAAATATTCTGCATAAACAGGAATTGTCAGAGAGATTAGCCAAGTGGGCCATAGAATTAAGTGAGCATGAAATAACCTATCAACCTAGGACTCCAATTAAGTCTCAAATACTAGCTGATTTTGTTGATGACTTTAGTAATAGCATTGTTCCTGAAGTAGATAAAGAGTTACAACTTTTTAACGGTGCTAATCCAGGCCTATGGACCCTATTCACCGATGGTTCCTCAAATATAAAAGGTGCTTGCTTAGGCATAGTCTTAATATCACCCACGGGTGAAAAGACACGGCAAGATATTAAGTGTTATCTTATAACTAATAATGAAGTAGAGTACGAAGCTGTTATTCCAGGGCTTGAACTCGCACGGGAACTCTCAATCGAGCAAATTGTGATCAACAGCGACTCCCAACTGGTAGTAAATCAGATACAAGGGACTGACATCGCTCGAGAGACTCGAATGCAACAGTATCTTGAAAAATCACGAGAGCTCGTGAGACAATTCAAAACACGGAAGGTAATGCAAATACCTAGAGAGGAAAATGCAGAAGCAGATGCATTAGCTAACCTCGCAGCAGCCACAGAAGTAATAAACAAAGACAATGCAATTGTCGTCCAACTATTTCATTCAATGATCGACCAGGACAGGAATGAGGTAACTTTCAACAACTTAACCTAGGACTAGAGAAACGAAATTCTTAATTTTTTGCAGAATGGCACCGTACCTGAAGATAGGAAAGCAGCTCAAACACTTCACCGCAAAGCTGCACGGTACTGCCTTATTCGTAACTCGCTTTATCACAAGATGTTCGGAGGACCCCTAGCTAAATGCCTGGGACCTAACCAAATGGAATTTGTGATGAAAGAAGTCCACGAAGGACACTATGGAAATCACTCAGAGGCAAGATCCTTAGTGAAAGATGGAAGAAGAATCCAAAAACTTCATATCCAAATGTGACAGGTGCCAAAGTTTTGCCAATAACATGCATCGACCAGTGGAATTATTACATCCAATAATATCCCCATGGCCTTTCATGAAATGGGGTATGGACATAGTCGGACCTCTTCCCACAGCTAAAGGATAGGTACGATTTTTGCTCATGCTAACTTACTATTTTACAAAATGGGTAGAGGCAGAAGCGTTCAAACAAGTGCAAGAAAAGGAAGTTAAAAGCTTCTTATGGCGAAACATAATATGCCGCTTTGGAATAACAAAGGAGATTGTGTGCGATAATGGCCCACAATTCATAGGCTCGCAAATCACAGAATTTTTTGAAAGTTGGCAAATCAAACGGATCACTTCAACACCATACCACCCCGTGGCTAATGGTCAGGCTGAGTCAACGAATAAGTTCATTATCAACAATTTAAAGAAGCGGTTGGATAAAGCCAAAGGAAACTGGCCTGATGAGTTACCAGCGGTATTATGGGCATACAGAACAACTTCAAAAATAGCCACGGGAGAAACCCCGTTCACACTTGTTTACGGCTCAGAAGCCTTAATACATGTGGAGATTGGCGAACCAAGCATAAGGTTCTCAACAACCATGGAGGGAGAAAACGATGACGAATTGAAGACCAATCTAGACCTGCTCGAACCACAGAGAGAAGCAGCACTGATACGGATGGAAGCTCAAAAACAAATCATAGAGCGTTATTACAACCGTAAAGCTCATCTCAGGTACTTCAAGATTGGGGACTTCGTCCTCCAAAAAGTTTTTCAATCAATGAAAGAAGTAGGGGCATGAAAGCTTAATCCAAATTGGGAAGGACCTTACAAAATCTGAGGCATAGCTGGGAAAGGTGCCTATGAGTTATAAGCTATGGACGGCAGAGTTCTACCAACAAGCTGGAACCCCATCCACCTAAAGAAGTATTACTTCTAAGGAAAGAATACCCACCATCAGGTAACACACGTTCGATTTTATTTTGAACATCTAAAAATTTTACTAACTTTTTTAGTGATAGGAATAAAGCTAACCCATCACCGGATGATGATATTAGACTTGCAAAGACGCGAGGAAATAACACAATTCCCGGTCTAGAGTTACACTTTCTGATGGACGTTTTAAAGGGTTAAACAATCATCATCTAAAAAACTATATACCTTCGAGTCCGGAATGTTTTTCCTTTTCAGGAAAAGGACCTCAAGGAAAGAATAATCAAGTGCTCGAGATCTCATTCTTCAAAGCTCAAACACTTGGGGGACTATACAATATGGAAAGCTAAGATGAAGCAAAGAAGACTATCAGAAAGTCAAAAGCTCAAGACTGAAGACCCATCTACCCAACACGACAAGTGATACGAGCAGAATCGAAAGAGATCAAAAGAGTCATCCAAATACAAATCCTAATGCAAAAAGCCAAAACCTTCAAACATGTTCAGGTTGAAAGGCAAAATATTAGTCACGAGAAAGAAATGTATATCTTTATACTTATCCAAAGTTGTTGTAACAAAACCAATTAGGGGTAAAAGATCATCATCAGTGTACTCATTCAAAAAACTGTTATCAAATAAAACAGTTATGGATGAAAGATCTAAATCCTTGTATTTGTTCAGAAAACTGTTATAAAATAAAAACAATTACGAATAAGAAAATATTTCCCTCGTACTTATTAGAAAACTGTTTCCAACGAAAACAGTTGCGGGTAAAAACCCCAATCTTTATAAAAATTGTTACTAGTAAAAAACAGTCGTTCCCTTGTATTAATATCGAAAAACTGTTACCTATGAGAAACATTTACGAAATACAAGAGTATATCAAATCTGTTAAACAAAAACAGTTGCAACATGAGTTTTAGACGATAATCAAACACATGTAAAATGTCATGAAAGTTCAAACAATAAACTTTCCTTGGAAACATTCTTAAACATGTGTAAAATTTCTATCACTCTATTGCATTATCATGAAGTTGAGACGTCTTCTTCATGTCAATTATAAAGGTCTCTCTTCCATAAATTATGCCTACTACAAAAAGGCACACATTTAATATGACACTGTGCCTATTACAAAAAGGTACGAGTAATCTAAAGCATTCTACATGCAAAACTCAGAGGTAAAACTAAAACCTCGAAAAATGAAGCATGAAAAAGACTTAAAGAATGAAACAGAAACTCAACAAAAGTTCATATTAACATTAATTTATTAAAACGGCTAAGCAAAAACTAAGTATTAACTTATCCTTAGCCGTATACAATTTTTATATATATTGAGGTGCCCCTAGGTTGTCATTTGGGGACTTTAAAGAAATCCAAATTTACCCTCGATGGGACTGGGGGTAACCACCAATTGAGACAAAGAAAAATAAAGGGGGATGAACCAATTAAACTTTTTCAAGAGAGGGGTTGACTTCACTGGCAGAAGGAGCGGGAGAAATTAGAGATTAAGAGGCATGAGTGGCTGGAGTCTCAGCATCAGGTGAAGAGAGTTTATGACCTTGTTGAGCCTTCTCCATGGCTTCCTTAGTTTTATCTATTTCAGCACTAAGGTCAAAACCCTCTTGACTCATTTCCGTCAATGTGTCAAGGCGAGAATTTATGTACCCCAGCTCACATCATCAACAACCACCTCTTCAAGATATTCATAATCCCTTGCCCATACTTGAAGCTCAACTCTCAATCCGTCCTTCTCCGCTTCCGCAGCTTCATGGGCGGCCCTTAACGGTACAATTGACTCCTCTAGAGTTTGAACTTTATCTAAAGCCTTACGAAGGTCCTCTTGAGTACGAGTGAGTGATTGCACGAGCTCTCCTGAGTATTCCTCCTTCTGCCCTAACAATTTTTTCAAGTCTCTAATCTCCTCTGAGGCACGGGACAGCTGCTCAGCAAATGAGGACTCCTGAACACTCTTGTCTTTATCAGCCTGACTGGAAGAAGCCTTCTTTATTGCCAGTTCTGCCGCCATGAGCCTCATCTGCCGCTTCAAGGTAATCCTTTCCTCTTCTAAGGCATCCATGTCAATCCTTAGGTTATCGTACTGTGCTTTCCAATTATCAGCATCGGCCTGCAACTCTTTTATCTCCTGATCTATATTTGAAATCCTCTTCATGAGATCCATGCCTATAAGATTAATCTACAAGAAATAAAACCAATTAGATATGGTAAATTTCATGTACGAAAATGAAAGAGGAGAACCTGCATCATACCTTCAAAGAGGTATGCACAACTTCATTGGCCCATGTAAGAGCACTGTGGCTGGCTAGCTTGGCTTTCTCAGTGGGACCAATCAAAGGCTTGAGCCACACTTCAGGCTAACCCATTTTCTTGAAAAGATTCCCCTCAGCTGGAACCTCTATTACCACCTGCCGTATCTCTCTGCTGGAAGACCCTACTTCCCTAACGGAAGACATGGAAGTAGGTAGAGATGAAACAACAACAAGCACGAAGGGTTGAGGACCTGGAGAAGCCACGGGCAAAGCAACAAGCATGGAGGGTTGAAGAGTTGAGGAAGTTACGGGCAAAGCAACAACAGAAGCCAAAATAGCCAAAGGAGCAGATGAGACAGCTTCTCTTAAAGAAGCAGGAAAGACAACAGCCAAAGGGACATCGTCAGGAGCACAGAAAAAACCTTCATGGAACAGGCAATCCACAGACTTATGAACGGGGGAATGTGAGACATCTTCAAGGATAGAGTGCTCAACCACAGACACGGAAGGCAAGGTCAAGGGTGTAAACTCATTATCTGAAATCACCCGCCTTCTCCGTGGCCTGTGTACTAAAGCACCTTCTTCTTCTTCTTCTTCTTCTACGGAACGAGACTAACCAATCTTCCTCTTAGAGGAATATGAACCAACAATAATTTCTTGAGCCTGAGCCAAAGACATCTTCGGGATAGATGAAGTAGACACCCCACGAGAAGAGAACCCTATCAAAAGGGAAAAATTTAAGAGACAAAGAAAGAAGAGGCTCGAGTAAGGAAAGAAGCAAGAACAAAAGCTTCACTTCCTGTGGGTCTTTACATGCCAACCATACCTCCCAGCGAGGTACTTCCAAGATCTCTCTTCTAAAGGAGCAACGGACAACAATTTTTCTACCCAATCACGGATACCGGAGACATTCTCAAAAGTATCCATGATTGCTGATAGAAGAAGAAACAGATACGGTGTTAATAAAACATCTCAAGTCAGAACGAGGAAAAGTAAATAGATGTGAGCTAAATCATACTCACGTGCGCGATTCTACTTCTCAGGGAAGGGAAGATACTCTTCACCCACTAAACCAACAGTGGGTACAAAAACATACCGGGGGTACCAACCCCTATCCTTATCATCTCCAGGGGTTACCAACACTCTTTTGCTCCTAGCAGTAAGAGTAAAAACTCCTTCACGAAACAAGGAAGGAGAGTAGAGATGAATAAGATGGTTGAAAGTAAAAGGAACCGAGGCTAAAGAAACTAAACTCCTAAGACATGCGATAACTCTCCACACAAGCGGACCAACTTTTCCTAAGCAGATATTGAAAAAATGGCAGAATTCAATTATAACTAGGTCAATAGGAGGTCTAAACCCTAGGGTAAAAGGGTACGTATAAACAAAAGAATATCCCATCTTGTAAGATGTTATTATTTGATTACTATTCAGAATGTAGATAGGGAAATCAAGCCTCCAAAAACATTCCCTACGAACAAGGGAAATCTGACCGTCAGTTATAATGGTTGGATACCTTTCGACACTCTCAAAGGAAGAAGATTGGTCTACAAGAACTTGATTATCTCTAGCAAAGACAAACTCAGCAGGGACAATTTCATCAAATCCAGGTTGACGAAGGCGTTCACCTCTACCTCTAGACAGAGACCGAGAAGCCCTAAACCTCGGAGAAATTAGAGACCTAGAGGAAGGAGAGGGAACTATCTGAGAAGAAGAGGAGCCTCTTGAAGGAGTGGATCCTAGACTCCTAAGTCTACCACCCCTCTGATTCCTAGTCGGAGAAGAAGATGGCGTTAAATTCTCAATATCTATAACTCCCTGAGGTTGGTTTGAAGAAGACATGTTTACAAAGACAAGAAGAAAGTTCTTTACAAAAGACAAAGTTAGAAAGTGTTTCGTGGAAGCAAAGAAAAGAAGAAAGGTATTTATACTTGAGGACAACCGTCAAACATGGCAAAAAAGAAAAATAATGATGAAAATTCATAATTGAAGATGTCACTTTGGGACTGACACAGCCGCGAAAAGCCCTAAAAGGTTCCGAGTAAATACAAAACCAATCCAAAAAGGACACGTGGTATGAGCATTAAATGGAAGTGACAAACGACGCCTATGGTGCAGAGAACGATACAATGTTTCGAGGAAAAGCGGCGGCAAAATATTCCCGCCATAAATGAATATCCACTTACCAAATATTAATCTATAAATATATGGTAAGTGGGGGGACTATCTCTATTGGTAATAAAGAGTTTCACACGTAAGCCAGCTTTTAACAACTCAGCCTGTTACGTGGACACAGGAGAACGCCACCACTGGATGTGATTCTTTGAAGAGGTACGGAACAAAGAGGCACGATTCAATAAACCCTCGAGCTTATCAGCCACGGGAAACTCAACCTGATCATAACAGGGAAGAGGCACGATCAAAATGAATCTAGACAAAGCTACGAGCAGATTCAAGAACCCACAATTGATTACTCGAACGTTATCTAACCGTACCCCAATTACCGTTATCATTTGTAACGCCTCATTAATGTCATAATTAGTCATTAATGAGCAACCATAGCAATAGTTGTACGTTATATTAAGGAATATCCTATATAAGTGAGGGGAATACAACTTGTAAAGGCATTTGATTCTCGAATACAATTTACTTTGCTTTTTTATATTTCTGCAATATTGTCTATTATTCATTTTTCTCTATTTCCTTGATTATCAGTAACCCGTGTTCATCCTAGAAATAGCTTTAGTCAAATGATCTAATTCTTTGGTTAAACAAGGCCTTCAGATCTTTGAGAGCCTATTGGCATTCTTTAGTCCATTCGAACTGATTTTGCTTTTTTAGAACTGAAAAGAATTTAAAACCCTTCTCCGAAGACCTGGAGATAAATATTCCTAAGGCTGCAATTCTTCCTGTTAGTTTTTGAACTTCTTTTTTGCTCGTAAGTATATCAGGTATTTCATCAATAACTTTAATCTGAGCGGGGTTTACTTTTATACCTCTATTTGATACAAGGAAACCCAAAAACTTACCTGATTCAGCGCCGAAGGCGCATTTTTCTGGATTTAGTTTCATGTTATACCTGCGTAGGATTTCGAAGGTGATTGAAAGATGATGGAAATGATCTTCCGCTTGAGTTGATTTTACCAGCATGTCATTAATGTATACTTCCATTATTTTCCCCAGATGTTCCTAGAACATCTTTGTCACTAGCCTTTGATACGTGCTCCAACATTTTTCAGACCAAAAGGCATGACTTTGTTACAATAAGTCCCCATGTTTGTAATAAAGGAAGTTTTTTCCTCGTCTGAGGGATCCATTTTTATCTGATTATAACCAGAATATGCATCTAAAAAGCTCAACAATTCATGACATGCAGTGACATCAATCATTTGATCTATGTGTGGTAATGGAAAGGAGTCTTTGGGGCATGCTTTATTCAAATCTGTGTAATCTACGCATACTCTCTATTTACCATTCTTTTTGGGTACCACTACAACATTAGCTAACCAATTAGGATATTTTACCTCGCGTATTGAACCAATTTTCAAGAGTTTTTGTACCTCTTCATCAATCACTTGATTCTTGAATGGTCCTTGCTTTCTTTTATTTTGCTTGAAAGACACGAAGGATGGATCTTCATTTAGTTAATGAGTCATCACTTCGGAGGTATACTTGTCATATCTGAATGGGACCAAGCGAAACAATCTGAGTTAGCTTTTAAATATTCAATTAAATTACCTCTTCTTGCGGGGCTTAGCCTCGTGCCTATATGAACTTTTCGCTCTTAGGCTTATGCTCGAACAGTGGGATAACTTCGAGCTCCTCAATAGTTGTTTTAATATGCTCGTCTTCTTCTGGCTCCTGAATGACATCGGGTCTGGAATCCATGTCCGTATGTGTTAATGTTGCCTCTATGGTGATTTGGTTCACCTTCTCGTGGCTTCCTTCTTCCATACCAATTTGGGTTCCAATTTCTTCTTCCGTACCTAATTGGGCAATTTCCTCATCTTTTGACTCTTCCGCTACCTCTTTTTTGTTTGAGTGTACTACTGAATTTATATTCCTTGAGGTATGATGATCGCTTTGAATATGTTGAATTCCCCATTTGGAAAGGAATTTTATTACCTGGTGTAAAGTAGATGATATTGCTTCTGTGTCATGGATCCATGGTCTCCCATGATTACGTTGTAAGCCATATCGGTGTCAATGACTTGAAATTTCATATTTTTGATTACTCCTTCTGCATAGGTACTAAGCTCAATTTCTCCTTTTGCGATTACTCGATCCTCCATTAGCATTTCTTCCACAACTCTCAACAAAATGATGTTGAATGAGCTACCTGGATCAATCATCACTCTTTTTACATTAGTGTCATGTATGAGTAGAGATATTACCAGATCATTGTTATGAGGAAGCAGAAATCCATTGCCATCTGCATTGTCGAACGTTATATTGTCTGCTTCCATGTCTTCATGAATCCGCTTCCCGTATGTAATTGTGAATTTTGTTGTTCTTTTGCAGACTACTCCGTTCACCTCCTCTCCACCGTGTATCACATTCACTGTTCTCTTTGGAGATGTTGGTTTTGGGGGCTCTTGCATGTTCTTCATATATGCCTGTTTGCCTTTTTCACTAAACAATTATGTTAGATAGCCTTGTTTTAATAATTGTTGTACCTCACCTTGCAACAATCTGCAATATGATGTTCCGTGTCCATGATCGTTATGGAATTCACACTAGAAGTCTGGATTCCTTCTGTTTGGATTCGATCTCATTTCTTTGGGCCATCAAACTTTATCGCCCATGTTTCTCAGTACGGTAATTAATTCAAAAGTACTTACATTGAAGTTGTAGTCTCCGGCTCTTGCATTACCTCTGTTCCGTTCCTCTCGATCTTTTCTAGATCTTGAGGAGGATGATTTTTTATCTCTATTTGATGGCCTATATTCCGACCGTGTGTTTTCAAACCTGGAACGAGTTTCTCGTCCTGAAGGTCCCATATATGGATCGTACCTGTTCTTACCCGTTCTCTTTTCTGGTTCGGAGTGTCTAGCACTGGCTCGATCTTCAGATTTTGATTGAGCAATGGTGTCTTCTTCTATTCATAGATTGCTGTTGTACCTATTACAGACATCGTTCCATGTCGTGGCTGGGAATTATCTTAAGCTTTCCTTGAGTCTTCTCGTGGCTTCTGAGCTTCTATCATTTAAGTTGCTTGCAAATGCCATTGCTGCCCAATTGTCAGGTACCCTTGGTAGCAACATTCTTTCTCGTTGAAACCTCTCTACAAATTCTCGGAGCAACTTCGCGTCTCCTTGTTTTATCTTGAATATGTCTTCCATTATTTTTTCGACTTTTTGTGCACCAGAATGTGCTTTTATAAAAGAATCTGCAAGCTCCGCAAAAGAGTCAATAGAATTTTCGGGTAGAAGAGAATACCATGTTAGTGCTCCTTTGGTGAGTGTCTCTCCGAACTTCTTGACTAGTACTCAATCAATTTCTTGTTTAGTCAGATCGTTGCCTTTTACTCCTGTAGTAAAAGCAGTTACATGATCACGTGGATCAGTTGTCCCATCGTACTTAGGAATATCAGGCATTTTGAATTTCTTGGGAATAGGCAAGGGTGTTGCATTTGGCTTCCAAGGTTGTTGAGAATATCTATCAATGTCAATGCCTTTGATAACAGGTGGTACTCCAGGAATTTGCTCGATTTGGTCGTTTTGTTCCTTCACCTGTTTCTACAAGGTTAGTAATAAAGCCTGTAATTCTGGATTACTGGACATACCCGATCTTGCTTCTAGGGACTCATTTGGAGTGCCTCTACTTCCTGAGTTTGCTAGTCCGAATTGTGGATTTTCAATCCACAATTGCGGTGTTATTAGGAGGAGGTGCAGATGATACAGCTGGTAGTACCCTCATGAAAGCTTGTAAGGCTTGGGTCACATATTCACCAACCATTTGTTTATAGGATCTTGTTCTCCTGTTTGTTCATTTCCATTGTGATTATTATTTTGAATCGTAGATCTCTCTAGGGAATATTCCCTTGAACCTCGTGGGGAACCTGAAGGTGATGGAACTGGAGTTCCAATCCTTTGTTGGTTGTTGTCGTTGGCGTTTGGCATAATTTACAGAATGTTGTTTGAGAAAAAATAGAGATTATCAGATTCCTGGTAACAGAACCAATTTGTTTAACCAAAGAATTAGACTCTCTGCCAAAGCTATTTTAAGAAGAACACGTGTTTATGATAACCAAAGAATATGCTAATAATTGTAAGTAAATTTGTAAATAGAAAGCAGAAAGATGCAAAAAAAGTAAGTATATTTCAATAGTGGTTCGTACGTGTCTTTACAAGTTATATTTTACTCCCTTTTATAGGGAATTTCTTAATACAACGTCTACTCTTTTCAGTGATTGAGCATTAATGGATAATAATGGCATCAATGTAATGTTACAATGATTAATCGTAACTGTTGCGTGAAGATTATGTAACTTTTTGACTCATTAATTGAAGATCCTCGAATCTGCCCTTTATTCCGTCTTGATTCATTCTGACCGTGTCTCTTCGCCTTCTCAATTAGGTTTAGATTCCTGTATCTGATTACCCCGTGGGTATGCTGTTTCGTTCCTCTTTATCTCGTACTTCTTCATAAAGTCTCGTCTAGTTGTCATGTTGTCATTGCTTCACATAGATTGCTGAGTCATCATAAGTATTATACGTGTGAAGCTCATTTTTTATCAATACACAGGGTATGGGGGCCGGGCCTAAGCGGAAGGCGTGGGCTATAGCACACGAAATTAAGAGAATCGGGCAGAATTCAAGTTTTATGACTGTAAAATGCCAAAAAAATGAGGAACGGTCACGGCGGGGCAGTGATTATGGTTTCTTATTTTATTTTTGATGGCCCGAAAAAATTTGAGGCGATCTGGGTTTGGGGGTCTAGGCCCACACAGAAGGTGTGGGCTATAGCGGACGAAAATCAAGGAATCTGGCGAAATTCAAGTTTTATTGTCGTGAAAGCCAAAAAATGAGAAACTATCACGGGGAGCCCGTGACTATGGTTCCTTCGATCGTTTTTTTCATCTTGAAACATTTGAGGCGATCCGAGTGGTGGTGGGGGGGGGGAGGGCAAACGGAAGGCGTAGGCCATAACTTACTAAAATTAGGGAATCAAGGGGAATTCACTTTTTATGGCTGTAAGACGCTAAAAAACTAGTAACGACCACGACAGGGCGGTGACTGTGATTCCTTAGGTCATTTTGGATGGCTCAGGAAATGTTACGCGATCCAGGTCCGGGGACCGGGCCCACGCGGAAGGCGAGGGCTATAGCACACGAAAATTAGGGAATAGGTTAGAATACATGTTTTATGGCCATAAAATGCCAAAAAACGAGGAACGGTCACGAGGCAGTGAAAATTTTTTCTTAGATTATTTTTGATGGCCCAGAAAAATTTAAGGCGATACGGGTCCAGGGGCTGAGCCCATGCGGAAAGACTGGGTTATAACATACGAAAATAAAGGAAATCAGGCGGAATTCAAGTTTTATGGTCGAAATGGTTTGAGATGATCTGGGTCCGGGGGTCCGGGACCACGCGCAAGGCGTGGGCTATAACACACGAAAATCAGGGAGTTGGGTGGAATTTCAAGTTTTATGACCGTAAACACACAAAAAAAGGGGAACAAGCATGGCGGGACGATGACTATGGTTTCTTAGGTCATTTGTGATGGCCCGAAAAATTTGAGGCGATCCATGTCCGGGGGGAGGGCCCACGCGGAAGGTGTGGGTTATAGCAACCAAAAATCAGGGAATTGGGCGGAATTCAAGTTTTATGGCCATAAAATGCCAAAAAATGAGGAAAGGTTATGACGAGGCAGTGATTATGGTTCCTTAGGTAAATATTTATGGCCTGAAAAAATTTGATACAGTCTAGTTCCAAGGGGCCGGGTCCACGCGGAAGGTGTGGGCTATAGCATACGAAAATTAAGGAATCAAGGCGCAATTCAAGTTTTATGGGTGTAAAATGCCAAAAAATAAGAAACGATCACAACATCATTTTTGATTACATTTGTGGCGATTTGGGTTTGGGCGTCCGGGCCCACATGAAAGGCGTGGGCTATATCACAGGAAAATAAGGAAATCTAGCGAAATTCAAGTTTTATGGTCGTAAAATGCTAAAAAATGAGAAACTATCAGGCGACGCGGTGAAAATGGTTCTTTACGTCGTTTTTGAAGGCCCAGAAAAATTTGAGGCGATCCAGGTCCAGTGGACTGGGCCAAAACGGAATGCGTGGGCTATAACACACTAAAATCAAGGATTCAGGTGACTATGGTTCCTTAGGTCATTTTTTATGACATGAAAAATTTGAGGCGATCAGGGTCTGGGAGTATGGGCCCACGCGGAAGGTGGGGCTATAGCGCACGAAAACCAAGGAATCGGGTAGAATTCAAGTTTTATTGCTGTAAAACGCCAAAAAATGAGAAACTATCATGGCGGGCCGGTGACTATGGTTCCTTAGGCCATTTTTGATGGCACGAAAAAATTTGAGGCGATCAAGGAGAAGGGGGCCCAAGCGGAAGGCGTGGGCTATAGCTTACTAAAATCAGGGAATCGGGCAGAATTCAAGTTTTATAGCCGTAAAATGCCAAAAAACAAGTAACGGTCATGGCGTGGTGGTGACTGTGATTCCTTACGTTGTTTTTGATGGCCCGAAAAAATTTGAGGTGATCCGAATTCGAGGGGCCGGGTTTACATGGAAGGCGTGGGCTATAGCACACAAAAATAATGGAATCGGGCGAAATGTAAGTTTTATGGCCGTAAAACATCAAAAAGAGAGGAACGGTCATGACGGGGCGGTGACTAAAGGTCCTTGGGTCATTTTTGATGGCCCGAAAAATGTTAGGAGATCCGGATCCAGGGGCTAGGCCCACGCGGAAGGCGTGGGCTATGTTACACAAAAATTAGGGAATGAGGTAGAATACATGTTTTATGGCCGTAAAACGCCGAAAAGGGGGAACGGTCTCAGGGGAGTGACTATTTTTCGTTAGGTTATTTTTGAAGGCCCTGAAAAATTTGAGGTGATCCTGCTCCGGGGATCAGACCCACGCCGAAAGCCTGGGCTATGGCATACGAAAATGAGGGAATCATGCGGAATTCAAGTTTTATGGCCGTAAAACGCCAAAAAATGAGGAATGGTCATGGCGTCACAGTGACTATGGTTCCTCAGGTCATTTTTTATGGGTCAAAATAATTTGAGACGATCTGGGTCCGAGGGACCGGGCCCACGCGAAAGGTGTGGGCTATATCACATGAAAATAAGGGAATCAGGCGGAATTCAAGTTTTATGGCCGTAAAACACCAAAAAACAAGGAACGACCATGGAGAGACAGTGACGATGGTTCCTTATGTCATAATCCAAAAAATTTAAGGCGATCCAGGTCCGTGGTCCGGGCCCACGCGGAAGACCTGGACTATAGCACAAGAAAATTAGGGAATCGGGCGAAATTTATGTTTTATAGCTGTAAAATTCCAAAACATGAGGAACAATTACAGAGGGGCAGTGATTATGGTTCCTTAGATAAATATTTATGGCCCAAAATAATTTGAGGTAGTCTAGGTCCAAGGGGCCGGGCACACGCGGGAGGTGTAGGCTATAGCACACGAAAATTAGAGAATCAGGCGGAATTCAAATTTTATGGGTGTAAAATGCCAAAAATTGAGGAACGGTCACGGCGTAGCAATGATATGGTTCCTTATGCCATTTTTGATTTCCTGGAATAATTTGAGGCGATCCGGGTCTAGGCGTCTGGACCCACGCGGAAGGCGTGGGCTATAGCGCAGGAAAATCAGGGAATCTGGCGGAATTCAAGTTTTATGGTCGTAAAATGCCAAGAAATGAGAAAATATCATGGAGGGGCGATGAAAATGGTTTCTTAGCTTGTTTTTGATGGCCTGAAAAAATTTGAGGCGATCCGGATTTGGGAGACGGGGCCCAAGCGGAATGTTTGGCTATAGCACACTAAAATCAAGGAATCGGGTGGAATTTAAGTTTAATGGTCGTAAAACGCCAAAACAGTACTAACGGTCATGGAGTGCTAGTGACTATGGTTCCTTAGGTTGTTTTTGATAAAATCAAAAATTTGAGGCGGTCAGGGTCTGAGAGTCGGGCCCACGCGGAAGGCGTGGGCTATAGCACATGAAAATTAGGGAATCGGGTGGAATACCGGTTTTATGGATGTAAAACGCCAAAAAATGGGGAACGGTCATGGCGAAACCATGACTATGGTTCCTTTGATCGTTTTTGATGTCCCTAAAAATTTAAGGCGATCCGGGTCCAGATGACCCGCCCACGCGGAAAGCGTGGGCTATAGCACACGATAATAAGGAAATCGGGCGAAATTCAAATTTTATGTCCGTAAAACACCAAAAAACGAGGAAAGATCAAGGAAGGGCGATGACTATGGTTCCTCAGGTTGTTTTTGATGACATGAAACAATTTTAGGCGATCAGGGTCTGGGGGTCGGGCCCACGCGGAAGACGTGGACTATAGCACACAAAAATCAAGGAAATAAGGAGGAATACAAGTTTTATGCCATAAAACGCCAAAAAATGAGGAACGTTCATGGCAGGGTGGTGACTATTGTTTCTTAGATCGTTTTTGATGGCCCAGAAAAAATTGAGGCGATCCATTCCCAGGGGCCAGGCCCTCGTGGAAAGCGTGGGCTATAACACAAGATAATGAGGGAATCATGCGAATTTTCAGTTTTATGGCCGTAAAACGCCAAAAAGTAAAGAACGGTCACGGCGAGGCAGTGACTATGGTTCCTTAGGTCATTTTTGATGGCTCGAAAAAATTTGAGGCAATCCGAGTCCGGGGGTCGGGCTTACGCGGAAGGCTTGGGCTATAGTACACAAAAGTCAGAGAATCGGGCAGAATTCAAGTTTTATGGCCGTAAAACGCCAAAAAATGAGGAACGGTCATATCCGGGCGGTGACTTCACAACATTTAGAAATTAGATACAATCAACAGTTTGATTCGTTATCATTTCTTTCATTTTGCAGCACATCCTCTCATACCGATGTATTCAACATTTAACGATCTTTACATATGATAGAACAAGCACAGAGAATCACCTTTTTACAATCTCATATAGCATGGTGGCATGGAAATCAACTAGGACAATCAGAGAACAGAATCTTACGCCTCAACATATTAGAACAATCGATTCACATATGCATAAGCCAGAAACTCATACCGAATGCTCGGACACCAACAAGGTGACTCTACGAAGATTAAAGTTAGCCATACATACCCGGAGTCAAAATTTTCCCTTTAATATCTATTCTCAACCCACCGAACCTTCTATCGCCTCCAATCTAATTTACAAGATGCCATGTTTAGACTTAGAATTAGAAATCATGAACTCATTTGGGCATTTTACCAAACACTATGTGAACCGTTAGATTAACTAGCCCCTTTTCAGTGAAAGATTGCCCTAGCTTACTTCCATTTGCTAGATTATGGTAGATTATTCACATGCATGCAAGGTCTTAGGTTTTATCTTCAAGAACCAATTCATGTGTTCCATTTTTAACCAAAACCTGATAATTTGGGGAAATGGGGTGAAGACTTACCTCTTATGGTGAAGAAGACAACGACTACTCGAAGATTTCCAGGCCTGAGTAGAGATGGAGGACCAACTTGGGGAAGATGGGGACTTCTCTCAGTAGAATCCATTCTCACTTCTCTCTATTTTAATCAGATAGCCTTTAAAAATGAAGGGGAAAGGTGTTTAATTAAACTGGGGGTCGGGTTTTAAAATTAGAAATTAGAAGCCCCGAAGCAGGTATGCGGTAAGGAAATGCGATTTCATTCCTATTATGCGATCCGCATACCTGTTGCATAAGTGGCCTTCACGTGGGCCAAAAAGAGAAGCAGACTTCCCAGGTATGCGACCACTATGCGGTCTGAATACCTGTTATGTGATCGCATAGTTCGTCGCATAACTCCCTCCGCAAAAATCAAGGTGCAAAAATGCGACAACTATGCGGCCCGCATTCGTGAAACGCGATCGCATTCTAGGCCGCATAGTTGTCCTCAAAATGGACAACATACTGTCCAAGAATGCGACCACTATGCGGTCCGCATACCTGATCTACGATCGCATAGTGGTCCGCAGACCTGCGCAAATTTGGAAAATTTTATCTTTTAAGTCCGGGGATACTTTTTACTCCACAAGGGTCCGTTTCAAGAATTTCTACAGTTATAATCACATGGGTACCCATTCGGGCATTATTTTTAGACTTGAAATTTTACGGGTCATTACATTTTCCCCTACTTAGAATCATTTGTCCTAGAATGAGGATCGGGGAATCACTTAGTTCAGAGAACACATAACATGCCAACCCCCAAATTTTTACTAACTCCGATATTTCCTGAAAATTTTGCCAAAATTTCCTTTGTAATTAGGCCTATCTACCTGTCAGAGAGCCCCCGAAACACATTTTAACCAATTCCAAATATTTTCACACAATCCGGTCATTTCAACAAGTTTCATATAATTCAATTACTTCCACAAGCCTCACATAGTTCAGTTAACTCCACAAATTTGCACATAATTAAACTATTACAATGAGTTTCACATAATTCAGCTATTACAATGAGTTGCACATAGTTCAGCTATTTCAAGGAGTTGCACATGATCCAACTAATCACAACAACAATACACTTATGGCACAAAGTTTGAGAAGTCACAATAGTAGGGTAATTAGGGGAGTGGAGTGTTTTGCACAAAATTTGACACCAATGTAATTGCTTAGAGATGACAAATTTCAAACCTACTACCGGATTTATTCAAACAAGTGGGGATATTTCTCTTTCATTTCATTTTCCGCTTCCCACGTGGCTTCTTCGACTTGTTGACTCCGCCATAATACTTTGACCGAAGCGACCTCTTTGTTTCTCAACCTACGAACTTGCCTATCAAGAATAGCAACCGGAACCTCTTCATATGACAACTTTTCATTAATTTCAATGGTCTCAACCGGCACGATGACAGATGGATCTCCAACTACCTTCTTCAGCATGGACACATGAAACACTAGGTGCACTAATGACATCTCAGGGGGCAATTCCAGCCTATACTCCACCGGCCCTATCCTTTGAGCAATCATATATGGCCCGACATACCTTGGGCTCCATTTCCCTTTCTTCCCAAACCGCATCACTCCTTTCATGGGAGACACCTTCAAGAATACCCAATCATCTACTTGAAACTCCAAATCTCTTCGACGAACGTNNNNTATCCTTTGAGCAATCCTATATGGCCCGACATACCTTGGGCTCAATTTCCCTTTCTTCCCAAACCGCATCACTCCTTTCATGGGAGACACCTTCAAGAATACCCAATCATCTACTTGAAACTCCAAATCTCTTCGACGAACGTCCGTAGAGGATTTCTGATGACTCTGAGCAGTCTTCATCCTCTCTTGAATGACTCTAAATTTTTCCATAGCTTGGTGCACAAGATCCGGTCCTAGCAGTTCCGCCTCACCAACCTTGAACCATCCAATCGGAGACCTACACGTCCTTCCGTATAATGCCTCAAATGAGTCCATCTGAATACTAGCATGGAAACTGTTATTATAAGAAAATTCTATAAGCGGCAAGTGATCATCCCAGCTACCCTTGAAATCTAATACATAAGCCCGTTACATATCTTCAAGCGTTTGAATGGTCCGCTCTGCCTGAACGTCCATTTGCGGGTGGAAAGTTGTGCTGAGATTTACCTGCGTACCCAAACCTTGCTGAAATTTCTTACAAACGTTAGCTGTGAACTGGGCCTCTTGATCCGAGATAATAGATACAGGAGTGCCATGGATCCTAACTATTTCTTTGATATACAACTGGGCGTACTGTTCTGCAGTATCGGTGGACTTGACTGGCAAGAAATGCGTCGACTTCGTGAGTCGATCCACTATTACCCAAATTGAGTCGAACTTGCGCTGAATGCGGGGTAACCCTACCACGAAGTCCATATTGATCATCTCCCATTTCCACATTAGTATTTCCATAAGCTGCGTCAACCCACCGGGCCTCTGATGCTCGACCTTCACTTGCTGACAATTTGGACACCTAGCCACAAAGTCTGCCAATCGCCTCTTCATACCATTCCACCAATAAATCTCCTTGAGATCGTGATACATTTTCATAGAACCTGGGTGTACAGAATACCTGGAATTGTGAACCTTTGCCATAACTCTCTCCCGAAAATCATCCACATCCGGAACACATAGCCTCCCTTGGCACCGCAAAACACTGTCATCATTGCCGAGTGAAAATGTTGTAGTCTTGTGATTCAGAATTTATTCTCTCAACTGTGCCAAAGTTGGATCCCCGAATTGCTTTCCCTTGACTTACGCTACAAGCGAAGACTCCGCTCCGTTACGCACCACGACATTCCCTTCATCTGAGGCGGAAAGGCATACCCCCAGAATGGCCAACTGATAAACCTCCCGAGCCAAAGGCCTCTAAACTACTTCCAAATGAGCCAAGCTACCCATGGATTTTTTCGACTAAGAGCATCGGCTACCACATTTGCCTTTCCTGGATGGTACAAAATATTCATATCATAATCCTTGAGCAATTCTAACCATCTCCACTGCCTTAAGTTCAACTCCTTCTGCTTGAATAAATACTGAAGACTCTTGTGATTTGTGAACACGTCCACATGGACCCCATAAAGATAATGCCTCTAAATCTTCAATACAAACACAACTGCCGCGAGCTCCAAATCATGCGTCGGGTAATTCTTCTCGTGATTCTTGAGCTACCTAGAAGCATATGTTATTACCTTACCACATTGCATCAACACAAACCCCAAACCAACCCTTGAATCATCACAATACACCACAAACCCTTCTGAACCTTCTGGCAAGGTCAACACTGGCGTCGTAGTCAATATTGATTTCAATTCTTGAAAATTCTTTTCGCAAGCATCAGACCACTAAAACTTAACCGCTTTTTGCGTCAGCTTAGTCAGTGGGGAGGCGAGGGTAGAGAATCCCTCCACGAACCTCCGATAATATCCAGTCAAACCCAAGAAACTGCAAATCTTTGTCGGGGTCGTTGGTCTAGGCCAATCCTTTACCGCTTCAATCTTTTGGGGATCAACCCGAATCCCTTCCCTGGAAACAACATGGCCCAAAAAGGTGACTGATTCTAGCCAAAAATCACATTTTGAAAACTTTGCATACAACTGGTGCTGATGAAGAGTCTGCAGAACTGCCCTGAGGTAATAAGCATGGTCTTCCTGACTTTGCGAATAAACAAGGATATCGTCAATGAAAACAATAGCAAAGGAGTGAAGAAACGGTTTGAAAACCTGATTCATAAGATCCATAAAAGCTGCTGGGGTATTGGTTAGCCAGAAAGACATTACCAGAAATTCAAAGTGCCCATATCGAGTCATGAAGGCAGTCTTAGGAATATCCTGCTCCCTGATCTTTAACTGGTGATACCCGGACCGCAAATCAATCTTTGAGAAGAACTTAGCACCTTGCAACTAGTCGAACAAATCATCTATCTGAGGCAATGGGTATTTGTTTTTTATGGTGACCTTGTTGAGCTGCCGATAATCAATACACAATCCAAAGCGATCCATCTTTCTTTCTGACAAAAAGAACCGGTGCGCCCCAAGGTGACACACTTGGCCGAATGAAAACCTTTTCTAATAGATCTTCCAATTATTTTTTCAACTTTCTCAATTCTGCTGGCGCCATCTTGTAGGGTGGTATAAATATTGGATGTGTATCTAGCAATACATCAATCCCAAAATCGATCTCTCTATTTGGTGGAATCCCAAGAAGCTCGTCCGAAAAATACTTCAAGAAATTCATTCACAACATGCACAGATTCGGGAGCAGGCACCTCTGAAGTGGTGTCCGCAACCCGGACCAAATGGTAGATGCACCTTTTTCTGATCATTTTTAGGCCTTAAGGTAGGAAATAAGCCTACCTCTTGGCATAACATTATTCCCCTCCCACTCGATAACTAGTTCATTAGGAAACTCGAGCCTCATAATTCTGGTTCGGTCGTCGAGTTTAGCAAAGCACGAAAACAGCCAATCCATCCCCATAATTACATCAAAATCTACCATCTATAACTCAATAAGATCGGCCATAGTATCCCAACCACACACCATGACAACACAATTCTTATAGACTCGCACGACCGTAATAGAATCACCAACTGGAGTCGACACAGAGAACGACTTGTGAAGTTGTTCGGGTTCTATCCCAAAACTTAAAGCAATAAATGGAGTAACATATGACAAAGAAGACCCGGGATCAATAAGAGCATAAAAATCATGTGACTGAACAGTCAGAATACCTGTGACAACATCTGGAGAAGCCTCCGCACTCTGGCGACCACTCAAAGCATAGAACCAACCAGGTCCCCCTTGACCCCGTGCTCTACCCCTAGCTGCACCGCGCCCTATTGGTGCTGGAGGGCATGATGAAGATGTAGCGGCTGAAGAACTGGATGGCTGAGCAGTGCCCCTACCCGTGCCCTGTCTGGGTGCACGATAGTCTCTCTAAACATGGCCTCTCACTCCACACCTATAGCATACCGGAATATCCAAGTAACAAGGATCAGAATGAAACCTCCCACACTTAGGGCATGGGGCCCTCCGCTGCTGCTGGAACCTCCCACCTGAACGACCTGATTGATGGAACCTCCTACTTTCTGAACCTGGTCTAAAGAGACCTCCCTGCTGATAAATGTGCCCTGATGGCGGCGCACTGGCTGAGTACTGAGCATAGGACTGAAATGGCCCTGATGACCCTCTCCCAAGGGCTGATCTCCCTCCTCCAACTGAACTCCTAGGGTTTCCCGCTGACCGGGCCCTACTACTACTCTCCCTCTCCATTCTTATCTTTAATTTCCGAGCCTCCGTAGCCTGGGAAATTCTGACAATCTTCCCGTGGTTATATTTGAATGCATAACAGCTGTAGCAGCTTCATTAATAACCAAGGGACCAAGGCACTGAACAAACTGACGAACTCTAGCCTCCATAGTAGACACCATGTGAGCAACATATTTGGACAAGCGCACAAACTCCATATGATACTCCACACACTCATGTTGCCTTTCTTAAGGGCCTCAAACTCTGTAGCACAGGCTGCCATAATCTCGACAGGCAAGAAATGACCCATAAAGGCATCCACAAACTCCTCCCACCTTTCCAGAGGGCTCCCCTCTCCACGGGAACTCTCCCACATCTAAAAACCACAAATACGTCACTCCCTTCGGACGATAGGAAGCCAACTCAACCCCCTCTGTCTCAGTAGCCCTCATAACTCGGAGGGTCTTGCACATCTCATCAATGAAATCCTGAGGATCAGCCTCTGGGTCAGTGCCTGTGAACTCTGGAGGGGCTAACCGTAGAAACTGGTTGACTCTGGAACCTGAAGAATCCCCTTGCTCGCTAGAGGACGTAGGGGCAGCATGTGATCTTTGGGCCTGGGAGGCCACTAGCTGAGTCAACATCTGAATAGCTCCCCTGAGATCCCCATCAGAAATACCGGGACCGGAAGCTGGAGCTGGAGGTGGGTTAGGAATATCAGCGAGGGGGGGGGGGATTTCAGCACCCTCCACTGGAGTAGGAATATGAATGGTATGGACTGGAGTGGAGGAGTCAGGTTGATTTGTGGTCGGGGAATCATTCACACCCGCACCATCAGCTGGAGAATTTATGGCCACTCCTGGGGTGGCATTGGCCTCTAGGCTGAGTCGAGCTCTCTTCTTGGGTAC
The DNA here is from genome assembly GCA_005239525.1 of Nicotiana knightiana. Lineage (NCBI taxonomy): Eukaryota > Viridiplantae > Streptophyta > Magnoliopsida > Solanales > Solanaceae > Nicotiana > Nicotiana knightiana. Next base: position 41,148 of record ML399908.1, on the reverse strand, counting down.
CATTTTCTTAAAATTGGAACAATACACGAGTAGAGGTAGACAACCTCACCTTTCACCATATCGCACGATATAGAATAGTAATAAAAGGGTACTTTCCTAAATGTCCATGCAGCCCCCTAATTATAGATGTGGTCGACAACACACCGATAAGAAGGGCTCTACTAGACATGGCTCCGAGACATCCTAGGAAACTTTTAAAACCTGAGGCCCTGATACCAAGTTTGTCACGCCCCAAAACCGAGGGACGAGACCGACACCTAACTGGGTGAACCCGGTAAAGCGGACCTGGATTGCCTTTCCTACCCAACACATTACACCGTGTTCATAATATACAATATTCCATATGAAGTAGCAAATTAAAAATTGAGCATGAATTTACAACTTAAGTTCATTCCTTCTTTAACATTTTAGCAGCTGATAATCCCAAAAACATACAAGTTACATACAATATTTCCAATGCGATCCACGATCACGAGTGAATACAACTGCCGCCCAAAATATACATATATACAACCTACCTCGTGTCTACGGAGCCTCTAAGAGTACTAGGAGTTTACATAGACTTTCCGATAACAAGGCCCTGACTATACCTTTTACAACATAAGCAAAAGAGAATAATGTAGTCCACACACGGCCCCGAGAGGAAATGGGGCTCACCGGAACTGCTGAAGAGATGAAGAGGAGGCACCACTAACGGCGAACTGAGCTACCTGCTATATAACCACCTACATCCATATAGAAGATGTAGCGCCCCCGGCAAAAGGGACGTTAGTACCATGGAATAGTACTAGAATGTATGAACAAGATTTACTCTAAGAAAAATCAAACAATACACATATAGGAGACAGTCAAAGAAACCAAATAAATAATGCACAGAGATACAAGAAACACAAATGAGAGTTCCACAGTTTCTTATTTCAATTATTCTCCTATTACGGCGCGCAACCCGATCCCACCTTACAATCATATTCCACCCTTCTGTTGCGGCGTGCAACTAGATCCCACCGTACAATTCTATTTTGGTGTGCAACCCGATCCCACCATACAATTCTGTTGCAGCGTGCAACCCGATCCCACCTTACAATTCTGTTACGGCGTGCAACCAGATCCCACCTTACAATTCTGTTGCGGCGTGCAACTTTATCCCACCTTAAGATTACATTTGATAGTAACATCAACCAATCAATTCAATCACAAGGATTGTCATCATCAAGGATATACATTCGTAACAACCAAATAACCATGTGAAATCAAGGCCATAGTAATCTTTACCAAATGGTGAGTCATATACGGCATACCATCAACATATAGTTCAATTAGATAAATCCACATTTCCTTTCCGTTACTTTCTACACAGCATTTTTATTAGCACTTAGATACATTCAACAGTTTGATTCGTTATCATTTCTTTCATTTTGCAACACATCCTCTCATACCGATGTATTCAACATTTAACGATCTTTACACATGATAGAACAAGCACAGAGAATCACCTTTTTACAATCTCATATAGTATGGTGGCATGGAAATCAACTAGGACAATCAGAGAACAGAATCTTACGCCTCAACCTATTAGAACAATCGATTCACATATGCATAAGCCAGAAACTCATACCGAATGCTCGGACACCAACAAGGTGACTCTACGAAGATTAAAGTTAGCCATACATACCCGGAGTCAAAATTTTCCCTTTAATATCTATTCTCAACCCACCGAACCTTCTATCGCCTCCAATCTAATTTACAAGATGCCATGTTTAGACTTAGAATTAGAAATCATGAACTCATTTGGGCATTTTACCAAACACTATGTGATCACTTAGATTAACTAGCCCTTTTTCAGTGAAAGATTGCCCTAGCTTACTTCCATTTGCTAGATTATGGTAGATTATTCACATGCATGCAAGGTCTTAGCTTTTATCTTCAAGAACCAATTCATGTGTTCCATTTTTAACCAAAACCTGATAATTTGGGAAAATGGGGTGAAGACTTACCTCATATGGTGAAGAAGACAACGACTACTCGAAGATTTCCAGGCCTGAGTAGAGATGGAGGACCAATTTGGGGAAGATGGGGACTTCTCTCACTAGAACCCACTCTCACTTCTCTCTATTTTAATTAGATAGCCTTTAAAAATGAAGGGGGATGGGTGTTTAATTAAACTGGGGTCGGGTTTTAAAATTAGAAATTAGAAGCCCCGAAGCATGTATGGGGTCAGGAATGCGATCGCATTCCTGTTATGCGGTCCGCATACCTGTCGCATAAGTGGCCTTCAGCTGGGCCAAAAAGAGAAGCAGACTGCCCATGTATGCGACCACTATGCGGTCCGCATACCTGTTATGCCATTGCATAGAGCGTCGCATAAAACCTTCCGCAAAAATCAAGGTGCAAGAATGCGACAACTATGTGGCCTGCATTCGTGAAATGTGATCGCATTCTAGGCCGCATCGATGTCCTCAAAATGGACAACAAACTGTCCAAGTATGCCACCACTATGCGGTCCGCATACCTGATCTGTGACCAGCATAGTGGACCGCAGACCTGCGCAAATCTAGAAAATTTTATCTTTTAAGTCTCGGGGTACTTTTTACTCCACAAGCGTCCTCTACAAGAAGTTCTACAGTTATAACCACATGGGAACTCATTCGGGCATTATTTTTAGACTTGAAATTTTACGGGTCCTTACATAGCTGACTGCATAAGTAATGGTCCAAAGAATAGTATTGAATCTAAGCCCAACACTTGCTGGAAAATTTTAGCCAATATGTTAAGCAGTAAAAGGGGAGAGTGTGACAATTTCTTCCTTTTCCTCTTGCCTTCATTTTCCATCATGCCTGCCAACATCTGCAGCTCTGCTTCTGCTCCACATTTTCTCAACATCCTAAGGACGCTTTTACCTCCTCCATACGCTCTTTCTTAATGAGAAACCTTGGGTTCTCACAAAGAAAAAAAGACAGTATACGAAGTGGCAAAGCAAAAAACCCACGACTGGAAAAGGACCATCTCCAACCATAACAGAAGTTGTGAGATTCTGACATATTTACTGTTATCGTGCTAGTACTTCCCCAAAGCACCATGGAGTTATAAACAAGGGAAATCCACTTTGGTGCCTTTCCAACATTGATGTCACTCAATATAATAGGAATCACCAACAAGGTTGTAACTTGTTTAAGTGTGACATGAAATATGAAGCACAAAAAATTTCAAACTATATATTATGATATTTCTTATTTCGCAACATACAAATTCTAATAATGGTTAGTTGGATAATGCTAACCTTGAACACCCATATTTCTAGCAACTAATTTGGCACAAGGCAATGGAGAAAAGATTAAACCTACATTAACTCATCCTCCACAACCAGGGCATGGATATATTTAAAGTAAATATATATTATTACGAATATTATAATAAAAGAATTTATGTGCATACTAGAGAGATTAATGTTACTTGATGATTTTTTTTTTTTTTACAATAATAAAGTAAATATGAGATTTTAGTCCTTAAAGAAGTTAACAAATGAGTCATGTGCATGTTATGTGCATCTTTTTCCATGTGAAAGCACTACTACGGAGAGGTATTATTTTTGCGTAAATTATTTTAGTAATAATAATATGTGCATAATGCTAGTATAAAATTTAGTCAAGTAGATTCCAATTAAATAGGAAAGAATATCAAAGTCACTTGATAGCCATTTTTATCATTCTTCAGTTAGGCTTTGGCTTGCACTTGCAAAGAGAGTGAAAGCCTCAGTGAAGAATATCTCCTGTCTTTCAACCACGCCTACATTAGCAAGGTAATCAAATAAAAATTTGATTCCCCATAGCAATGTGTTACTTGAAACCACCCTAAAGCAATCAGTTGGTTAATATGTAGAATTAAGCTCCTGATCTGCCACATAGGTAGAGTGTTGCTGCCATCCTAGAAAAGAACCTATACCCAAAATCTCAATAATACATAAGAGCAATAAATGTGAATTATAATTTTACAGCAAAAAAATAACTTACAGCTACATGGCTTCAACATTTCCATCTTTTGGAAGAAACATCTTCCAAAACCAATGTTATTTAAAGAGATCTTACTCAACTCCTTCGACATCTTTCTTTCCTCTCTCGGGCAAAAATGTATCAATTGATAAGCACATTCCCAATGTCAGAGTAGCAAATAGCATGAATATCCAAGCCTTGAGAGCACAAAGGAGTAGCAAAACGAATGGATTTATGATTAGGGACATGAGAAAAGTATCCTCGTCTCTCAATATGCTCCTAACGCCCTAATCTCTTTGGCATACGATTCTTCAGTCCACTCAGAAGGCCTCAAGAACATTGAAGAGCGGTCTATTTGGGGGATGGAAAATACCATACGTAGGCACTCTCTTGACTCAGCTGAAAGATATAGTCTCCTACCAAAAGGAAGAGAACCGACAAGGAAACCTAGAAAAATTTGAGAAAAGTGATATCAAATTAGATATGCTATATTTTAGTTAATAAAAATTATCTATATAAAGGAAACCTAAATAAGAAAGAAATGAAGAATTACATGTGCTAAAATCATGCCTAAACATGCCGAGACTAGACTCATCTGTCCGTTGAAGAAGCTGTAACTTGGATAAGCAAGTCCAGCAACTCCAGCTCGAACAACTCCGACAATGAGCGTATCGGAGAATGAGGCATTGTAGGTGTATCTCGATGACTGCTGAAGTAGTGGTCCAAAGAATAGTATTGAGTCTAAGCCCAACACTTGCTGGAAAATTTGAGCCACAATGTTAACCAGTTAAAGTGGCGAGTGTGACAAATTCTTCCTTTTCCTCTTGCCTTCCTTTTCCCTCTCATACCATAACGGAAGTTGTGAGATTCTGCCATGTTTACTTCTTTCGTGCTAGTACTTCCCCATAGCACTATGGATTTATAACCAAGAAAATCTATTTTGGCGCCTTTCTAACATTGATCTCACTCAATATAATAAGAATCACTTGCATGATTGTAATTTTCTTAAGTGTGACATGCAATATGAAGCATAAAAGATTTAAACTATATATTCTGATATTTCCTATTTCACAACATAGAAAATTGTAATAATGGTTACTTGGATAATACTAACCTTGAACACTCATATTTCCAGCAACTAATTTGGCACAAGCAAATGGAGAAAATATTAAAGCTACATTAACTTATCCTCCACGACCAGCGCATGGATATATTTAAAGTAAATAAATCTTATTACGAATATTATAATAAAAGAATTTATGTTCATACTAGAGAGATTAATGTTACTTGATGAGTTTTTTTCACAACAATAAAGTAAATATGAGATTTTAGTCCTTAAAGAAGTTAACAATTGAGTCATGTGCATGTTACGTGCATCTTTTCCCATGTGAAAGCACTACTAGGGTGAGGTATTATTTTATTAATAATAATATGTGCATAATTCTAGTAAAAAATTTAGTTTAGTAGATTCCAGTTAAATAGGAAAGAAAATCAAAGTAACTTCAGCCATTTCTATCATTCTTCAGTAAGGCTTTGGCTTGCACTTACAAAGAGAGAGAGCGCCTCATTGAAGAATATCTCCTGTCTTTCAATTACGCCTACAGTAGCAATGTAATCAACTAAAAATTTGATTTCACGTAGCAATATGTTACTCGAAACCTCCCTAAAGCCATCGATTGGTTAAAATGCAGAATTAAGCTCCTGATCTGCCACATAGGTAGAGTGTTGCTGCCATCCTAGAAAAGAATATATACCCAAAATCTCAGGAATACATAAGAACAATAAATGTAAATTATAATTTTACAATAAAAAAATAACTTAAAACTACACGGCTTCAACATTACCATCTTTTGGAAGAAACCTCTTCCAAAACCAATGGTATTTGAAGAGATCCTCAACTCCTTCGCCATATTTCTTTTCTCTCTCGTGCAAAAATTTATATACTGAGAAGCACATTCCCAATGTCAGAGCAACAAATAGCATGAATATCCAAGCCTTGAGAGCACAAAGGAGCAGCAAAATGGATGGATTCATGATTAGGGACATGAGAAAAGATATGCTCGTCTCCCAGCATGCGCCTAACGCCCTAATCTCTTTGGCGTATGATTCTTCGGTCCACTCAGAAGGCCCCAAGAACATTGAATAGCAGCCTATGAGGGGGATGGAAAATGCAAGGGGCTCAGTTGAAAGATATAGTCTTCTATTAAAAGGAAGAGACCCCACAAACAATAAGTATATGAAATTTACATAAACATAATTTTCATTTCTCATATCAGCTTGACTCTTAAAATTAAATTAACTAAACTTGATACCGGTCATAGCGAGTGTAAGCATGAAAACATGGAAAAATCCGAGACAAGTGATATCAAGTTATATATGCAATATTTCAGTTAATAAAAATTGATCTATATAAAGGAAACCTAAATAAGAAAGAAATGAAGAAGTACATGTGCTAAAATCATGTCTAAACATGCCGAGACTAGAGCCATCCGTCGGCTGAAAAAGCTGTAACTCGGATAAGTGAGTCCAGCAACTCCAGCTCGAACAACTCCGACAATGAGCGGAGCGACGAATGAGGCATTATAGGTGTATCTAGCTGACTACATAAGTAATGGTTCAAAGAATAGTATTAAGTCTAAGGCCAACACTTGCTGGAAAATTTGAGCCACTATATTAAGCAGTAAAAGGGGCGAGTGTGATAATTTCTTCCTTTTCCTCTTGCCTTCATTTTCCATCATGCCTGCCAACATTTGCAGCTCTGCTTCTGCTCCACAATTTCTCAACGGGTCACGGCGGAAGACGTGGGCTATAGCACACGAAAATATGATATCAGGCGGAATTCCAATTTTATGGCCGTAAAATGCCAAAAAATGAGAAAAGGTCATGGAGAGATAGACAATTTGTTCCTTAGGTTGTATTTGACGTCCCGAAAAAATTTTAGGCGATCCGGGTCCGGAAGCCTGGACCCGCGGCGGAAGGCGTGGGCTATAGCACACAAAAATATGGGAATCGGGTGAAATTCCAGTTTTATGGCCATAAAATGCCAAAAAACAAGGAATGGTCATGGCGGGGCGGTGACTATGTTTCCTTAGGTTGTATTTGACGTCCCGAAAAAATTTAAAGTTGTCACGATCTGAATTTCTCACTGTCGGGACCGTGATGGCGCCTAACATTGAATCCACTAGGCAAGCCAACGTAAATATTCAATTTATCTTATTCCTTTATTATTACCAAATAACATGTAAAAAGACAACACTAACATGGATAGAAGTACAAAAATGGAGCAAGGTGTGTAATCTCAATGTATGACTTTACGAAATTTCACAAAAAACCAATCCCAGAATTTTGGAGTCACATGCTCACGGACTATCTATGAATAATACATATAACGATCTGAATGAAATAAGTACATCTGTTTCTGAAATAACTAGAACAGAATATAAAAGAAGTAGGAAGGGACGCCAAGGCCTGCGGACGCCTCCAGGACTACCTCGGGGTCTCCACTGGACTGAAGGTAGCAACCTCGATCTATGGTCCGTAGGGTCCTATACCGGAATCTCCACAAAAGTGCAGAGTGTAGCATCAGTACAACCGACCCCATGTACTGAGTAAGTGCCGAGCCTAACCTCGGCGAAGTAGTGATGAGGCTAGGACACGACAACCAAAGTCAACCTGTGCAGGTTAATAGAATACGGAGAAATATAATACAACGAGAAATAAATAGTTAAGCATAAGGGAAACGGGGAACATGCTGAGGGGAGGAAATATCAAATAATGGAAGTAACGAGGTAAGGCATAATTTAGATATCAATCTAAGCAACGGAATAGTGATACGAAAACAAGTGCACGGCACCACCCTTCGTGCTTTTACTCTCGTCCTCACCATCATAATCAATATATTCTGCACGGCATCACCATTCATGCTTTTACCTCACAATATCATGGCACGGCATTATCCTTCATGCATTATCTCTCATATCATGGCACGACATCACCCTTCGTGCTTTTACAATCACAATATCGGCACGACATCACCCTTCGTGCATTAACATTCACTCAAAATCTCACACACGGTATAACCCTTTGTGCTTTTACACTCTTCCTCACCCAAACACATCAAATGATAGAAATCCAACAAGGAAAAAATAACGGAGTAAACAGAAATAATCCATAACCTCCTGGCAAGGGAGTCAATAGTGGAATTAATACTATCCCGGCAAGGGTAAACAGTTATATCTAATCTCACTTAGTACATAACTTCACATAAAAATCTTCAACTGAAAACTAATACTCAACACTACTCAATATCAAGGAATTTCCACCAACATGGATAACTATAAGGTGAAACTCAAATATTACTTACGAAAAATCACATAAATCACAATATACGACTCACAGGCATACTTGACACCAACGTATAGGTACTCGTCACCTCACATATACGTTGAACATGATACTTACACCTAGCAAATAGGACACAACACCTATTCCCTCAATCTAAGGTTAAGCCAAACACTTACCTCGAATTCCACGACCAAACTCAAGCCTCGATTACCACTGTCCCTTTTGAATTCGACTCCAATTCACTTGTATCTAGACATATTCAACTCAATAACATCAATAAATGCCAAACAATTCCACCCCAACGCTTAATTATAGGTTTTACATCGTTCTTCCCAAAAAGTCAAAAATCGACCCCCGGCCCGCTTGGTCAAAACACGAGGTTCGGACAAAAACCCGAACACCCATTCACCCACGATCCCGAATATGTAATTAGTTTCGAAATCTGACCTCAAAATGAGGTCTAAATTCCAATTATTTAAAAATCCCTAACTTTACCCAAATCCCCAATTTTCTACCCTTAAGAACATGATTTAGGCCTAGAAATCTAATGGTTGTCAATGGAAAATGAAGAAAATGAGATTAAGAACACGAACCTATGATTTGGTGATGAAACCCCTCTTCAAAAATCCCCCAAGGTCGGATTTTATGGAAGAAGATATGAAATTATGGCTATTTCCCGTTTTGACACTGTTCTAAACCCCTGGACAGACCCTTTACGCGATCGCGAGGAGTCTGCCACGTTCGCGGAGAATTGTGGCAAAAAGACCTATGCGATCATGATAAGCTATTCGCTTCGTGATGGTCTATCCCCCCTAACCACCGCGTTCACGGGCTTGGAACCGCGTTCGCGAAGAGCAACATAAGGACTCCCCCAACCCCCTCCAGTACACTACGCGATCGTGATCGCGACCAAGACCATGCGTTCGCGTAGAAGAAACCCCTCCCCAGCCAGCTTGTGCACCGTGATCGTGTGGGTTGTACCGCGATCGTGAAGAGCAAATCCTAGGATGCCTATCTGAAACTCACCCGAGACCTCGGGGCTCCAAACCAAACATGCAAACTACCCCAACAACATCCTACGGACTCACTCGTGCGATCAAATCGCCAAATTAACATCTGAAACAACAAATTAAGCATCGAAATCAAAGAAAAATCTCAAAAGTTTCAAAGTTTCAAATCTTACAAATACGAGTCTGAATCACATCAAACGCCCTCCGTTTCATACCAAATTTTACAGACACAACTCAAATATCATATTGACCCTGTACCGGGCTACGGAACCAAAATAAGGGCCCGATACCATAAATTTCAAATATAACCAAATTTCCAAGAATTTTTATATTTTCAGTAAATCAATTTCTTCCAAAAATTCATTTCTCGGGCTTGGGACCTCGGAATTCTATTCCGGGCATATGCCCAAGTCTTATATTTTCCTACGGGCCCTCTGGGACAGTCGAATCACGGGTCCGGGTCTGTGTACCCAAAATGTTGACCGAAGTCAACTTAAATTCAATATTAAGGCCAATTTATCATTTTTCTTAGTTTTCACATAGAAGCTTCCCAGATATACGCCGGGCTGCGCACGCAAAACAAGCTGAGATAAAAGGAGGTTTTTAAGGCCTCGGAACACAGTTTTGACTTATAAACAAGGGATGACCTTTTGGTTCATCACAAAGGAATGGCGGAAGGTGTGGGAAATAACACTCGAAAATATGGGAATCGGGCGAAATTCTAGTTTTATGGCCGTAAAACGCCAAAAAATAAGGAAAGGTCATGGCGGAGCGGTGAATATGGTTCCTTAGGTTGTAATTGACTTCCCAAAAAAATTTAAGGTGATTCAGGCCCGTGGACCAAGGCCACGGCGGAAGTCGTGGCTATAGCACACGAAAATATGGGAATCGGGCGAAATTCGAGTTATATGGCTGTAAATCGCCAAAAAACAAGGAACGGTCATGGCGGGGAGGTAACTATGGTTCCTTAGGTCGAATTTAAAGTCCCTAAAATATTTAAGAAGATCCAGGCCCAGGGGCCCGGGCCCACGGCGGAAGGCGTGGGCAATAGCACACGAAGATATGGGAAGCAAGCAGAATTCCAGTTTTATGGCTGTAAAATGCCAAAAAATGAGGAAAGGTCTTGGCGGGACGGTCAATTTGTTCCTTATGTCGTATTTTAACATCCCGAAATTTTTTTAGGCGATCTGGGTTCGGGACCAGGGCCCACGGCGGAAGGTGTGGCTTATAGCACGCGAAAATATGGGAATCAGATGGAATTCCAGTTTTATGGCCGTAAAATGTCAAAAAATGATAAAATGCCATGGCGGGATGGTGAATATGGTTCCTTAGGTCGTATTTGATGTCCCGAAAAAACTTAAGGAGATCGTAGCCCTGGGGCCTGGGCCAGGCGGAAGGCGTGACTATAGCATACGAAAATATAGGAATCTTGCGAAATTCCAGCTTTATGGCCGTAAAATGCAAAACAAATGAGTAACGGTCATGGCCGGGTGCTGACGATGGTTCCTTAGGTCGTATTTGACGTCCCGAAAAAATTTATGAAGATTTAGGTCCGGAGGCTGGGCCCACGGTGGAATTCCAGTTTTATAGCCATAAAACGCCAAAAAATGAGGAAAGGTCATGATAGGATGTCAATTTGTTCCTTAGGTTGTATTTTACATCCCAAAAAAAATTTAGGCGATCCAGGTCCGGAGGCCTGGACCCACGGCAGAAGGCGTGGCTATAACACAAGAAAATATGGGAATCGGGTGAAATTCCAGTTTTATGGCCGTAAAACGCCAAAAATGAGGAATGGTCATGACGGGGCAGTGACTATGTTTCCTTAGGTCGTATTTGACATCCCGGAAAAATTTAAGGCAATCCGAAACCGGGGGCCTGGGCCCACGGCGGAAGGCGTGGGCTATAGCACTCGAAAATATGAAAAACGGGCGAAATTCCAGTTTTGTGGCCGTAAAACGCTAGAAAATGATGAATGGTCAATGAGGGGCTGTCAAAATTAGTTCCTTAGGTCGTATTTGACATCGCAAAAATAATTTAGGTGAGCCAGGGCCGGGGGCCAGGGCCCACGGCGTAGGCGAGGGCTATAGCACACGAAAATATGGGCATCAAGTGAAATTCCAGTTTTATGGCCATATAATGCCAAAAAACAAGGAATGGTCATGGCGTGGCGGTGACTATGGTTCGTATTTGAAATCCCGAAAACTTTAAGAAGAATCGGGAACATGGAGGAAGGTGTGGGCTACAGCACATGAAAATATGGAAATCGGGCGGAATTCCAGTTTTATAGCCGTAAAATGCCAAAATATGAGGAATGGTCATGGCGAGGCGGTCAAAATTTGTTCCTTAGGTTGTATTTGAAATCCAGAAAAAATTTGAAGTGGTCCGGGTCCGGGAGCCCAGGCCCACCGCAGAAGGCGTGGGCTATTGCACACGAAAATATGGGAATCGGGCAAAATTCAAGTTTTATGGAAGTAAAACACCAAAAAATGAGGAACGGTCATGGCGGGGTGGTGACTATGATTCCTTAGGTCATATTCGACGTCCCGAAAAAATTTAAGGAGATCCGAGCTCGGGGGCCCGGGCACACGGCGGAAGGCGTGGGATATAACACACGAAAATATGGGAATTAGGCTAAATTTTAGTTTTATGGCCGTAAAATGCAAAAAAATGAGGAACGGTCATGGAGGGGCGGTGACTATGGTTCTTTAGATCGTATTTGACGTCCCAAAAAAATTTATGAAGATTCGGGCCCACGGCGGAAGGGGTGGGCTATAGCACATGAAAATATAGGAATGGGGAGGAATTCCAGTTTTATAGCCGTAAAATGCCAAAAAATGAGAAACGGTCACGGCGGGGCAGTTAAAATTTGTTCCTTTGATGGTATTTGACGTCCTGAAAGAATTTAAGAAGATTCAGGCCCGGGCTCACGGCGGAAGGCGTGGGCTATAGCACATGAAAATATGGGAATCCGACGGAATTCCAGTTTTATGGCCGTAAAACGCCAAAAAATTAGGAAAGGTCATGGCGGGATGGTCAATTTGTTCCTTAGGTCATATCTGACATCCTGAAAAGATTTTAGGTGATTCGGGTCCGGGGGCCTGGACCCACGACGGAAGGTGTGGGCTATAGCACACGAAAATATGGGAATCGGGTGAAATTCCAGTTTTATGGCCATAAAGCACCAAAAAATGAGGAACGGTCATGGAGGGGCAGTGACTATGTTTCCTTAGGTCGTATTGGACTTCCCAAATTTTTTTAAGGCAATCCGAGCTCGGAGGGTCGGTCCCGCGGTGGAAGGCGTGGGCTATAACACACGAAAATATAGGAATCAGGCGGAATTCTAGTTTTATGGCCGTAAAACACCAAAAAATGAGGAAAGGTCATGGCGGGACAGTCAATTTGTTCATTAGGTCTTATTTGATTTTAGGCGATTCGCGTCTGGGGGCCCGGACCTTCGACAGAAGGCGTGGGCTATCGCACACGAAAATCTGGGGATCAGGTGAAATTCCAGTTTTATGGCCGTACAATGATAACAAATGAGGAACGGTCATGGAAGGGTGGTGACTATGTTGCCTTAGGTATTACTTGGCATCCCGAAAATATTTAAGGAGATCTGGGCCCGGTCCACGGCGGAAGGCGTGGCTATAACACACAAAAATTATAGGAATCGGGAGAAATTCCAATTTTATGGCCGTAAAATGCTAAAAAACGAGGAACGTTCATGGCGAGGCGGTCACTATGGTTCCTTAGTTTGTATTTGACGTCCTGTAAAAATTTAATAAGATTCAGGCCCAGGGGCTCGGGCCCACGACGGGAAGCGTGGGCTATTGCACAAGAAAATATAGGAATCCGGCGGAATTCCAGTTTTATGGCAGTACAACGTCAAAAAATGAGGAAAGGTCATGGTGGTATGGTCAATTTGTTCCTTAGGTCGTATTTGGTGTCCCGAAAAAAATTTAGGCGATCCGGGTACGGGGACCTGCACCCACGGTAGAAGGCGTGGGGGAAAATATGGGAATCAAGCGAAATTCTAGTTTTATTACTGTAAAACGCCAAAAAATAAGGAATAGTCATGGCGGGGTAGTGTCTATAATTCCTTAGGTCGTATTTGACGTCCAAAAAAAATATAAGGCGCTCCGGGCCTGGGGGCCGGGGCCACGACGGAAGGCGAGGGCTATAGCACACGAAAATATGGAAATCCGGCGGAATTCCAATTTTATGGCGGTAAAATGTTAAAAAATGAGGAAAGGTCATGGAGGGTTGGTGACTATGTTTCCTTACATTTTATTTGACATCTCTTTAAAACTTAAGGCGATCCGGGCCCCGGGGGCACGGGTTCACGACAGAAAGGCGCGGACTATAGCACACGAAAATATGGGAATCGGGCAAAATTCTAGTGTTATGGCCATAAAACGGAAAAAATCGAGGAATGGTCATGGAAGGGCTGTCAAAATTAGTTCCTTAGGTCGTATTTGACGTCCAGAAAATATTTTAGGAGATTCGGGCCCGGGCCCACGACGGAAGGTATGGCTATAGCACACGAAAATATGGGAATCGGGTGAAATTCGAGTTTTATGATCGTAAAACGACAAAAAAAGGTCATGGCGGGATGGTCCATTTTTTCCTTAGGTCGTATTTGACGTCCCAAATTTTTTTTAGGCGATCTGGGTCCAGCGGCCCGGACCTACGGCAGAAGGCGTGGGCTATCGCACACGAAAAATATGGGAATAGAGTGAAATTACGGTTTTATGGCCGTAAAATGAAAAAAAAAAAAGGAGGAACGGTCATGGCAGGGTGGTGACTATGTTTCCTTAGGTCGTATTTGACGTCCTGAAAAAATTTAAGGCGATCTGGGCTCGGGGGCATGGGCCACGGCGGAAGGCGTGGCTATAACACACAAAAATATGGGAATCGAGCGAAATTCTAGTTTTATGGCCGTAAAACGCAAAAAAATGAGGAACGGTCATGGAGGGGCGGTGTCTATGTTTCCTTAGGTTGAATTTGACGTCCCGAAAAAATTTAACAAGATTACGGCCCGGGGGCCCGGGCCCACGGCGGAAGGCATGGGATATAGCACACGAAAATATGGGAATTTGGCGGAATTCTAGTTTTATGGCCGTAAAACGCCAAAAATAAGGAAAGTTAATGGCGGGACGGTTAATTTTTTCCATAGGTCATATTTGAAATTTCAAAAAAATTTAAGGCGCTCCGGGCCCGGGCCACGGCGGAAGGCGTGGATGTAGCACACAAATAAATGGGAATCGGGAGAAATTCTAGTTTTGTGGCCGTAGAACGCCAAAAAACGAGGAACGGTCATGGAGTGGCCGTGACTATGGTTCCTTAGATCGTATTTGACATCCCAAAAATTTAAGAATATACAGGCCCGGGGGCCCGGGCCTACAGCGGAAGGTGTGAGCTATAACACACGAAAATATGGGATCCGACAGAATTCCAGTTTTATGGCCGTAAAATGCCAAAAAATGAGGAAAGGCCATGGAGGGATGGTGACTATCTTCCCTTACGTCGTATTTGACATCCCGAAAAAATTTAAGGCGGTCCGGGCCCGGGGGCCTAGGCTCACGGTAGAAAGACGCGGGCTATAGCACACGAAAATATGGGATTAGGCGAAATTCTAGTTTTATGGCCATAAAACGGAAAAAATCGAGGAATGGTCATGGCAGGGCGGTTAAAATTAGTTCCTTAGGTTGTGTTTGACGTCCCAAAAATAGATTAGGATATCTGGGCCAGGGGGCCCGGGCCCACAACGGAAGGCATGGTTATAGCACACGAAAATATGGGAATCGGGCAGAATTACAGTTTTATGACCGTAAAACGCCAAAAAATGATGAAAGGTCATGGCGGGACGGTCAATTTGTTCCTTAGGTCGTATTTGACGTCCCGAATTTTTTTTAGGGGATCCTGGTTCTGGGGCCCAGACCCACGGCGGAAGGCGTGGGCTATAGCACACAAAAATATGGGAAACGGGTAAAATTTCAGTTTTATGGCCGTAAAATGCCAAAAAATGAGGAACGGTCATGGAGGGGCGGTGACTATGTTCCCTTAGTTCCTATTTGACGTTTCGAAAAAATTTAAGGCGATCCGGGCCCACAGTGGAAGGCGTGGGCTATAGCACATGAAATAATGAGAATCGGGCGAAATTCTAGTTTTATTATAGTAAAATGCTAAAAAATAATGAACGGTCATGGACGGGTGGTGAATATGGTTCCTTAGGTGATATTTGGTATCCCGAAAAAATTTTAGGCGATCCGGGCCCTGGGGCCTGACCCATGGCGTAAGGCGTGGGCTATTGCACACGAAAATATGGGAATCAGATGAAATTCCAGTTTTGTGGCCGTAAAACCCCAAAATACGAGGAACAATCATGGTGGGGTGGTGACTATGTTTCCTTAGGTTGTATTTGACGTCCCAAAAATATGGAAATCGGGCGGAATTCAAGTTTTATGCCGTAAAACGCCAAAAATGAGGAAAGGTCATGGCGGGACGGTCAATTTGTTGCTTAGGTCGTATTTTAAGTCCCAAAAATATTTTAGGCGATCCTGGTTCGGGGGTCCGCACCTATGGCAGAAGGCGTGGGCTATAACACACGAAAATCTGAGAATCGGGTGAAATTCCAGTTTTATGGTCGTAAAACGATAAAAAAGAAGGAAAGGTCATAAAGGGGCAGTGACTATGTTTCCTTACGTCATACATGACATCCCGAAAAAATTTGGGGAAATCCGGGCCCGGGGACGGGGGCTCACGCCGGAAAGGCGCGGGTTATAGCACACGAAAATGTGGGAATCAGGTGAATTCTAGTTTTATGACCGTAAAACGGCAAAAATCTAGGAATGGTCATGGCAGGGCGTTTTAGTTCCTTAGGTCGTATTTGACGTCCCAAAAATATTGGCGGAATGCATGGCTATAGCACACGAAAATATGGGAATCTGGCGGAATTCCAGTTTTATGACCGTAAAACGCCAAAAAATGAGGAAAGGTAATGGCAAGATGGTCAATTTGTTCCTTAGGTCGTATTTGACGTCCAAAAAGTTTTTTGGCGATCCGGGTTCGGGGGCTCGGACCCACGGCGGAAGGCGTGGGCTATAGCACACGAAAATATGGGAATCGGGTCAAATTCCAGTTTTATGGCCGCAAAACGCACAAAACTAGGAACGGTCATGAAGGGGCGGTAACTATGTTTCCTTAGGTCGTATTTGACGTCCCGCAAAAATTTAAGGCGATCCGGGCCCAGGGGCCCGAGCCCATGGCAGAAGGCGTGGGCGCATACGAAAATATGGGAATCGGGCAAAATTCTAGTTTTATTACCTTAAAATGCCCAAAAAATAAGGAACGGTCATGGAGGGGAAGTGGCTATGGTTCCTTAGGTCGTATTTGACGTCCCAAAAAAATTTAAGGCGATCCGGGCCAGGGCCACGGCGGAAGGCGTGGCTATAGCACACAAAAATATGGGAATTAGGCGAAATTCCAGTTTTACGGCCGTAAAATGCCAAAAAAAGAGAAACGGTCATGGAGCGGCGGTGACTATGGTTCCTTTGGTAGTATTTGATGTCTCAAGAATATTTAAGAAGATTCAGGACCGGGGGCCCTAGCCTACGGCGGAAGGTGTGGGCTATAGCACACGAAAATATGGGAATCCAGCGGAATTCCAGTTTTATGGTCGTAAAACACCAAAAAATCAGGAAAGGTCATGGCGGGATGGTCAATTTGTTCCTTACGTCGTATTTGAAGTCCCGAAAAATATTTTGGGCGATCCAGGTCCGGGGGCCTGGACCCACGGCGGAAGGCGTGGACTATAGCACACGAAAATATGGGAATCGGGTGAAATTCCAGTTTTATGGACGTAAAACGATAAAAAACGAGGAACGGTCATGGAGGGGCAGTGACTATGTTTCCTTAGGTCGTATTTTACATCCTGGAAAAATTTAAGGCGATTTGGGCCAAGGGCCCGGGCCCACGGCGGAAGGCGTGGGCTATAACGCACGAAAATATGGAAATTGGGCGGAATTCCTATTTTATGGCTGTAAAACGCCAATAAATGAGGAAAGTTCATGGAGGGACGGTCAATTTGTTCCTTAGATCGTATTTGACGTCCCAAAAATATTTTAGGCGATCCGAATCCGGGTGCCCGGACCCACGGCGGAAGGCGTAGGCTATTGCACACGAAAATATGGGAATCAGGTGAAATTATAGTTTAATGGCCGTAAAATGGCAAAATCGAGGAATGGTCATGGCAGGGTGGTCAAAATTAGTTCCTTAGCTCGTATTTGACGTCCGAAAATATTTTAGAAAATCCGAGCCCGGGGGCCCGGGCCCACGGCGGAATGCATGGCTATAGCACATGAAAATATGGGAATCGGGCGGAATTCTAGTTTTATGACCGTAAAATTCCAAAAAATGAGGAAAGGTAATGAAGGGATGGACAATTTTTTCCTTAGGTCGTATTTGATGTCCCAAAATAATTTTAGGTGCTCCGGGTTCGGGGACCCGTAACCACGGCGGAAGGCGTGGGTTATAGCACATGAAAATATGGAAATCAGGTGAAATTTCAGTTTTATGGCCATAAAACGCCAAAAGATTAGGAATAGTCATGGAGGGGCGGTGACTATGTTTTCTTAGGTCGTATTTGACGTCACGAAAAAATTTAAGGCGATCTGGGCCCATGGCGGAAGGAGTGGGTTATATCACACAAAAATATGGGAATCGGGAAAAATTCTAGTTTTATTACTGTAAAACGCCCAAAAAAAGGGAACGGTCATGGAGGGACAGTGTCTATGGTTCCTTAGGTTGTATTTGACGTCCCGAAAAAATTTAAGGCGATCCGGGCCCGGCCCCGGTCCACGACGGAAGGCGTGGCTACAACACACAAAAATATGTGAATCAGGCGAAATTCCTGTTTTATGGCCGTAAAACGCCAAAAAATGAGGAACGGTCATTGAGGGAAGGTGACTATAGTTCCTTTGGTAGTATTTGATGTCTCGAAAAAATTTAAGAAGATTCAGGCCTAGGGGCCCTAGCCTATGGTGGAAGTCCTAGGCTATAGCACACGAAAATATGGGAATCCGGCGGAATTCCAGTGTTATGGCCGTAAAACACCAAAAAATCAGAAAAGGTCATGGCGGGATGGTCAATTTTTTCCTTAGGTCGTATTTGACGTCTTGAAATTTTTTTTAGGCGATCTAGGTCCGGGGGCCTGGACCCACGGCGGAAGGCGTGGACTATAGCACATGAAAATATGGGAATCGGGTAAAATTCTAGTTTTATGGACGTAAAACGATAAAAACCGAAGAACGGTCATGGAGGGCAGTGACTATTTCTGTAGGTCATATTTTATGTCCTGGAAAAGTTTAAGGTGATCAGGGCTAGGGGGCCAGGGCCCACGGCGGAAGGCGTGGGCTATAACACACGAAAATATGGGAATGGGGCAGATTTCCAGTTTTATGGCCATAAAAATGCCAAAAAACGAGGAAAGGTCATGGCGGGACGGTCAATTTGTTCCTTAGGTCGTATTTGACGTCCCAAAAATATTTTAGGAGATCCGGGCCCACGACGGAAGGCATGGCTATAACACACGAAAATATGGGAATCAGGCAAAATTCTAGGTTTATTGCTTTAAAACGCATAAAAATAAGGAATGGTCATTGAGGGCCGATGAATATGGTTCCTTAGGTCGTGTTTGACGTCCCAAAAAATTTTTAAGCGATTCGGGTCTAGTGGTCCCGGCCCACAACAGAAGGCGTGGGTTATTACATACGAACATATGGGAATCAAGCAAAATTCCAGTTTTATGGCCATAAAACGCCAAAAAATGAGCAAAACTTTTGGAGGAGCAGTGAATATGGTTCCTTAGGTAGTATTTGACGTCCCGAAAAAATTTGAGGCGATCCTACCACACGAAAATATGGGAATCGGGTGGAATTCCAACTTTATGGCCGTAAAATGCCAAAAATGAGGAACGGTCACGGTGGAGCGGTCAAAATATGTTAATAAGGTCTTATTTGACGTCCTGAAAAATTATTAGGCAATCCGAGTACGGGGGCCCGGGCCCACCGCGGAAGGCATGGGCTATAGCACACGAAAATATGGGAATGGGGCGAAAATTCTAGTTTTATGGTCGTAAAACGTCAAAAAACGAGGAACGGTCATGGAGAGGTGGTGACTATGGTTCCTTAGGTCGTATTTCACGTCCCGAAAAAATTAAAGGCTATCCGGGACAGGGGCACGTGCCCACGGCGGAAGACATAGTCTATAGCACAAGAAAATATGGGAATCAGGCCAAATTCTAGTTTTATTGTTCTAAAATGCCGAAAATGAGGAACGGCCATGGTGAGGTGGTAACTATGGATTTTTAGGTCGTATTTGACGTCCCGAAAAAATTTAAGACGATCCGGGACCAGGGGCCCAAGCCCACGGCGCAATGTGTGTGCTATAGCATATGAAAACATGGGAATCAGAAGGATTTCAAGTTTTATTGCCATAAAATGCCAAAATATGAGGAAAGGTCATGGCGGGGCGGTCAAAATTTATTTCTTAGGTCGTATTTGACATTCCAAAATTTTTTTAGGCAATCCAAGTCCGGGGGCCTAGGCCCACGATGGAAGGCGTGGGATATAGCACATGAGAATATGGGAATCAGGCGAAATTCTAATTTTATGGATGTAAAACGCCAAAAAACGAGGACCGTGACTATGGTTCCTTAGGTTGTATTTGACGTCCTAGAAAAATTTGAGGCGATTCAGGCCCGGGTCCACTGTTTAACCAAAGAATTAGACCCTTTGACTAAAGCTTATTTTTAAGATGAATACGAGTTACTGATAATCAAGATAATGGGAAAAATGAATAATAGACAATATTGCAGAAATAAAAGATTGATGTTGATCGTATTCGAGAATCAGATGCCTTTACAAGCTGTATTCCCTTCCCTTATATAGGAGATTCTTACAACGTACGACTCTTTTTATGGTTACTCATTAATGACTAATTATGACATTAATGAGGCGTTACAAAGAATAACGGTAATTGGGGTTCAGTTACATAACGTTCGAGTAATCAATTGTGGGTCCCTGAATCTGCTCGTAGCTTTGTCTAGATTCATTCTGACCGTGCCTTTCCCCGTTTTGATCAAGTTGAGTTTCTCGTGGCTGATAAGTTCGTGGATTTACTGAACCATGCCTCTTTGTACCGTGTCTCTTCAAGGAGTCACGTCCAACTGTCGCATTTTTCTATGTCCACGTGACTGGCTGAGTTGTCAAAAGCTGGCTTACGTGTGAAACTCTTTTTTACCAATATAGATAGTCCCCCCATTTACCATATGTTTAGCGATTAATATTTGGTAAGTGGATATTCATCTATGGTGTCAATATTTTGCCTCCGCTTTTCCTTGAATCATTGTATCCTTCTCTGCACCATAGGCATCATTTATCACTTCCATTTAATGCTCATACCACGTGTCCTTTTCGGATTGGTTCTGCATTTACTCAGCACCTTTTAGGATTTTTGCGGATGTGCCAATCCCGAAGTGACATCTTCAATTATGACTTTCCATCATTATTTTCCTTTTTCTTCATGTTTGACGGTTGTCTTCAAGTATAAATACATGTTTTCTTTTCTTTGCTTCCACGAAACACTTTTCTAACTTTGTCTTTTGTAAAGAGATTTCTTCTTTGCCTTTGTAAACATGTCTTCTTCAAACCAACCTCAAAGAGTAATAGATATTGAAAGTTTAGCGCCTTCTTCTGCTCCGACTAGGAGTCGGAGGGGTGGTAGACTTAGAAGTCTAGGATCCACTCCTTCGAGGGGCTCTTCTTCTTCTCAGATAGTTCCTCCTCCTCCCACTAGATCTCCAGTTTCTCCGAGATTTAGGGTTTCTCGGTCTTTGTCTAGAGGTAGAGGAAAACGCCTTCGTGAACCTGGAGTCGATGAAATTGTCCCTACTGAGTTTGTTTTTGCTAGGGATAGTCAAGTTCTTGTAGATCAATATTCTTCTCTTGATAGTGTAGAAAGATATCCAACCCTTATAACTGAGGTTCAAATCTCCCTTGCTCGTAGGGAATGCTTTTGGAAATCTGACTTTCCTGTCTATATTCCGAATAGTGATCAAAGAATAACATCTTACAAGATGGGATATTCTTTTATTTATACGTATCCTTCCACTTTAGGGTTTAGACCCCCCATTGACCCAGTTATAATTGAGTTTTGCCATTTTTTCAATATCTGTTTAGGAAAAGTTGGCCCGCTTGTGTGCGAGTTGTCGCATTCCTTAGGAGTTTGGCGTCTTTAGCCTCGGTTCCTTTTACCTTCAACCATCTTATTCACCTCTACTCTCCTACCTTATTTTGTGAAGGGGTTTTCACTCTGACTGCTAGAAGCAAAAGAGTGATGGTAACCCCTGGAGACGATAAGGATAGGGGTTGATACCTCCAGTATGTTGCTGCACCCACTGCTGGTTTAGTGGGTGAAGAAAATCTTCCCTTCCCTGAGAAGTGGAATCGCGCACGTGAGTATGCTTTAGCTCACATTTACTTCTTCTTGTTTTGACTTGAGATGTTTTATTTAACACCGTATCTGTTTTTATTTTTTATTTTTTCTAAGCAATCATGAATACTGTAGAGAATGTCTCCGGTATTCGTGATTGGGTAGAAAAATTGTTATCTGTTGCTCCTTCAGAAGAAATATCTTGAAAATACCTCGCTGGGAGGTATGGTTGGCAAGTAAAGACCCACGGTAAGTGAAGCTCTTGTTCTTGCTTCTTTCCTTACTCGAGTCTCTTTTTTTTTCCTTTTTAATAGGGTTCTCTGCTCGTGGGGTGTCTGCTTCCTCTATCCCGAAGATGTCTTTGGCTCAAGCCCAGGAAATTATTGTTATTTCATCTTCGTCGAAGAGGAATATTAGTGAGTCTCGTTCCATAGAAGAAGAGGAAGAGGGTGCTTTAGTGCACAGGCCACGGAGAAGGCGAATGGTTTTAGATGATGAGCCTACTGCCTCAACCTTGCCTTCCGTGTCTGTATTGAGCCCTCTGTCTTTGATGATGTTTCACATTCTCCTATTCATGATGGTATTGATATTGCTCTTGACGACGTCCCTTTGGCTGTTGTTTTTTCATGCTTCTTTGAGAGAAGTTGTTTCGTCTATTCCTTTGGCTATCTCAACTTATGTTGCTGCTTTTCCTGTAACTTCTTCAACCCTTCAACTTTCCGTGCCTGATTCTTTGCCCTTGGCTTCTCCAGCTCCTCAACCTTCCGTGACTGTTGTTGTTCCATCTCTGCCTGCTTCCATGCCTTCCGTTAAGGAAGTAGGGTCTTCCAGCAAAGAGATGCGGCAGGTGGTAATAGAGGTTCCAGCTGAGGGAAACCTTTTCAAGAAGACGGGTGAGCCTGAAGTGTGGCTCAAGCCTTTGATAGGCCCCACTGAGAAATCAAAGCTAGCTAGCCACGGTGCTCTTACATGGGCCAATGAGGTCGTGCATACCTCTTTGAAGGTATGGTATAAGTTACCTTCTTTCACTCTCGTATATGAAATTTACCATATCTGACTGGTTTATTTCTTGTAGATTAACCTTATAGGCATGGAGCTTATGAAGAGGATTTAAAACACAGACCAAGAGATAAGAGAGATGCAGGTAGATGTTGATAATTGGAAAGCACAGTATGATAGCCTAAGGATTGACATGGATTATTTAGAAGAGGAAAAGAGTACCTTGAAGCGGAAGATGAGACTTATGGCAACAGAACTAGCAGTGGAGCAGGCTTCTTGCAGTCAAGCTGATAAAGATAAGAGTGTTCTAGAGTCTTCGTTCGCGGAGCAGCTGTCCCGTGCCTCAGAGGAGATTAGAGACTTGAAGAACTTGCTGGAGCAGAAGGAAGAATACTCAGGCGAGCTCGTGAAATCACTAACTCATACTCAAGAAGATCTTCGTAGGGCTTTAGACAAAGGTCAAACTTTAGAGGAGTCAATTTTTCCATTAAGGGTCGCTCATTAAGCTGCGGAGGCGGAGAAGGACGGGTTGAGAGCTGAGATTCAAGTGTGGGCAAAAGATTATGAAGATTTCGAAGAGGTGGCTGCTGTCGATGTGAGCTGGGCATATATGAATTCTCAACTTGACACATTGATGGAAATGAGTCAAGAGGGTTTTGACCTTAGTGCTGAAATAGCCAAAATAAGGAAGACATGGAGAAGGCTCAACAGGGTCATAACCTCTCTTCACCCAGTTGCTCCCGCTCCTTCTGCCACTGAAGTCAACCCCTCTCTTGAAAAGATCTAGTTGGTTAATCCCTTTTTTCTTTTTCTTTGTATCAATTGGTGATTACCCCCAGTCCCATCGGGGGTAAATTTGGATTTCCTTTAAGTCCCCAAATGACAACTTAGGGGCACCACAATGTAAATATAAAAATCTTATATGGCTAAGTATAAGTTAATACTTAGTTTTAGCCGTTTTAATATATAAATGTTAGTTCGAATTTTGTTGAGTTTCTGTTTCACTCTTTAAGTCTTTTGCATGCTTTATTCTTTGAGGTTTTAGTTTTATCTTCGAGTTGTGCATGTGGAATGCTTTAGACTACTCATACCTTTTTTATAATAAGCACGGTGTCATATTAAATGTGTGCCTTTTTGTAATAGGCATACTTTATGGAAGAGGGCCCTTTATAATTGACATGAAGAAGACGTCTCAACTTCATGATAATGCAATAGAGTGATAGGAATTTTACACATGTTTAAGAATGTTTCCAAGGAAAGT
>ML399908.1:2122-16822 GCA_005239525.1 Nicotiana knightiana | reverse complement strand
AACTGTTTTTTACTAGTAACAGTTTTTATAAAGATTGGGGTTTTTACCAGCAACTGTTTTGGAAATAGTTTTCTAATAAGTACGAGGGAAATGTTTTCTTATTCGTAACTGTTTTTATTTGATAACAGTTTTTTGAACAAATACAAGGATTTAGATCTTTCATCCATAACTGTTTTATTCGAGAACAGTTTTTTGAATGAGTATCTTGATGATGATCTTTTACCCCAAACTGTTTTTTGTTACAGTAGTTTTAAAAAGATGTACATTTCTTTCTCGTGACTAACATTTTGCCTTTCAACCTGAATATGTTCAAAGGTTTTTGCTTTTTGCATTAGGCTTTTTATTTGAATGGCTCTTTTGATTTCTTTCGATTCTGCTTGTGTCACTTGTCTCATTGGGTAGATGGGTTTTTAGGCTCGAGCTTTTGACTTTCTGATAGTCTTCTTTGCTTCGTCTTAGCCTTCCATACTGTATAGTCCCCAAGTGTTTGAGCTTTGAAGAATGAAATATCGAGCACTTGATTATTCCTTCCTTTTGGTCCTTTTCCTGAAAAGGAAAAACATTCTGGACTCGAAGGTATATAGTTTTTTTAGATGATGACTGCTTAACCCTTTTAAAAGGTCCATCAGAAAGTGTAACCCTAGACCGGGAATTGTGTTATTTCCTCGCGTCTTTGCAGGTCTAATATCATCATCTGGTGATGGGTTAGCTTTATGCCTATCATCTAAAAAAGTTAGTTTTAAATGTTTAAATCGAACGTGTGATACCTGACGGTGGGTATTCTTTTCTTTTAGAAGTAATACTTCTTTAGATGGATGGCGTTCCAACTTGTTGGTAGAACTCTGTCGTCCATAGCTTCCAACTCATAGGCGCCTTTCCCAGCTATGCCTCGGATTTTGTAAGGTCCTTCCCAGTTTGGATTTAGCTTTCCTGCACCTGCTTTTTTTGTTGAATGAAAGACTTTTGAGGACGAAGTCCCAAATTTTAAAGTACCTGAGATGAGCTTTACGGTTGTAATAATGCTCTATGATTTGTTTTTGAGCTGCCATCCGTATCAATGCTGCTTCTCTCCATGGTTCGAGCAGGTCCGGGTTGGTCCTTAATTCATCGTCATTTTTACCTTCCATGGCTGTTGAGAACCTTATACTTGGTTTGCTAATCTCCACAGGTATTAAGGCTTCTGCGCCATAAACAAGTGCGAACGGAGTTTCTCCCGTGTCTACTTATGAAGTTGTTCTGTATGCACATAGCACCGCTGGTAACTCATCAGGCCAGTTTCCTTTGGCTTTATCCAGCCGCTTCTTTAGATTGTTGATGATGACCTTATTCGTTGAATCAGCTTGACCATTAGCCACGGGGTGGTATGGCGTTGAAGTGATCCGCTTGATTGCCAACTTTTGAAGAATTATGTGATTTGTGAGCCTATGAATTTTTGGCCATTATCACACACGATTTCCTTTCATATTCCAAAGCGGCATATTATGTTTCTCCATAAGAAGTTTTTAACTTCCTTTTCTCGCACTTGTTTGAACGCTTCTGCCTCTACCCATTTTGTAAAATAGTCGGTTAGTACGAGTAAAAACTGTACCTGTCCTTTAGCTGTGGGAAGAGGTCCTACTGTGTCCATACCCCATTTCATGAAAGGTCATGGGGATATTATTGGATGATTCTGCCGGTCTATGCATGTTATTGGAAAACCTTTGGCATCTGTCACATTTGGATACGAAATTCTCGACTTCTTCTTCCATCTTAGGCCAATAGTATCCGGCTCTGATTAGTGTTTTCACTAAGGATCTCGCCCCTGAGTGATTTCCACAGTGTCCTTCGTGGACTTCTTTCATCACAAATTCCGTTTGGTTAGGTCCGAGGCATTTAGCTAGGGGTCCTCCGAACATCTTGCGATAAAGTAAGTTGTGAATAAGGCAGTACCGTGCAGCTTTGCGGCATAGTGCTTGAGCAGCTTTCCTGTCTTCAGGTACGGTGTCATTCTGCAAAAAAATAAGAATTTCGTTTCTCCAGTCCCAGGTTAGGTTGTTGAAAGTTACCTCATTCCTGTCCTGGTCTATTATTGAATGAAATAGTTGAACGACAATTGTATTGTCTTTGTTCGTTACTTCCGTGACTGCTGCGAGGTTAGCTAATGCATCTGCTTCTGCATTTTCCTCTCTAGGTATTTGCATTACCTTCCATGTTTTGAATTGTCTCACGAGCTCTCGTGCTTTTTCAAGATACTGTTGCATTCTAGTCTCTCGAGCAATGTAAGTCCCCTGTATCTGATTTACTACCAGTTGGGAGTCGCTGTTGAACCCAATTTGCTCGATTGAGAGCTCCCGTGCGAGTTCAAGCCCTGCAATAACAGCTTCGTACTCTGCTTCATTGTTAGTTATAGGATAACACTTGATAGCTTGCCGTGTCTTTTCACCCGTGGGTGATATCAAGACTATGCCTAAGCCGGCGCCTTTTATATTTGAAGAACCATCGGTGAACAAGGTCCATAGGCCTGGATTAACACCGTTAAAAAGTTGTAACTCTTTTTCTACTTCAGATACAATGTTATTACTAAAGTCAACAATAAAATCATCTAGTATTTGAGACTTTATTGCAGTCCTAGGCTGATAGATTATTTCATGCTCACTTAATTCTATGGCCCACTTGGCTAATCTTCCTGACAATTCCTGTTTATGCAGAATACTTCTTAAAGGATATGAGGTCACAAAGGTGATTGGATTGCATTGAAAATAGAGTCGTAATTTTCTAGATGCCATTATTAAAGCTAAGGCTAACTTTTCCAGATGTGGATATCTAGTCTTAGCATCTAGCAAAGTTTTACTTACATAATAGATTGGTGATTGTTTACCTTTTTCTTCTCTTACCAATACTGCACTTACATCATTTTCTGGGACNTTCTTGAGGGCTTGCCGACATTCTTCAGTCTATTCGAACTGATTCTGCTTTTTGAGAACTGAGAAGAATTTAAAACTTTTTTCGAAAGATCTAAAAATAAACCTACCCAAAGCTTCTATTCTCCCTATCAGTCTATGAACTTCCTTTTTATTTGTTAAAACATCAGGTATTTCCTCTATGGATTTAATTTGAGCGGGATTTACCTCTCTTCCTCTGTTTGATACAAGGAAACCCAAAAATTTGCCTGATTGCCCTCCAAAAGCGCATTTCTCTGGATTTAACTTCATATTATACCTGCGTAAAATATCAAAAGTAGTAGAGAGGTGCTGGAAATGGTCTTGTGCTTGTGTTGATTTAACCAACATGTCATCAATATAAACCTCCATCATTTTTCCCAGATGTTCTTGGAACATCTTTGTCACTAACCTTTGATAGGTGGCTCCAGCGTTTTTTAGGCCAAAAAGCATGACTTTATAACCATAAGTCCCCAT
Organism: Nicotiana knightiana; assembly: GCA_005239525.1. NCBI lineage: Eukaryota > Viridiplantae > Streptophyta > Magnoliopsida > Solanales > Solanaceae > Nicotiana > Nicotiana knightiana. The sequence goes on along the minus strand of ML399908.1, from coordinate 13,427 downwards.
GTTCGTGATAAATGAGGTTTTTTCCTCGTCTAAAGGATCCATTTTAATCTGATTATAACCAGAATATGCATCTAGAAAGCTTAATAGGTCATGACCTGTGGTGACATCAATCATTTGATCTATATGAGGCAATGAGAATGAATCTTTGGGGCATGCTTTGTTTAAGTCAGTATAATCTACGCATACTCTCCACTTGCCATTCTTTTTAGGTACTACCACGGTGTTTGCTAACCAGTTAGAGTACGTTACCTCTCGTATCGAACCAATCTTCAAGAATTTCTGTACCTCTTCGTCAATCACTTGGTTCTTGAATACTCCTTGCTTTCTTTTCTTCTGCTTAATAGGTACGAAGGATAAATCTTCATTTAGTTTATGAGTCATCACTTTTGGTGGAATGCCTGTCATATCTGAGTGGGACCACGCAAAGCAATTTGCGTTAGCCTTTAAATAATTAATCAACTTACCTCTTCGAGCGGAGTCTAGCCTCGTGCCTATATACACTTTCTGCTCAGGCTTTTGTTCGGATAATGGAACAGCTTCGAGCTCTTCCGTAGTTGTTTTGATGTGCTCGTCTTCCTCCGGTTCACGAATGACGTCCGGTCTGGAATCTGTTTCTGTGTGGTATAGTATACCTTCCGTGGTAACTTGATTTTCCTTCTCGTATGTATTTTCTTTCGTACCTGTTTCAGCAATAATACCTTCCGTACCTATTTGGGCAGTAATTTCTTCCATGCCTGTTTGGGCGGTGTTACCTGCTTGGGAGATTTCCTTATCTCGTAATTCTTCCACCTCTATTTTCTTGTTGTAGTGTACCACATAATTTATATTTTTTGCGGTCTGTTGATCTCCTTTGATTTGTTGAATCCCCCATTCAGAGGGAAATTTAATTACCTGATGCAACGTGGAGGGTATCGCTTTCATGTCGTGGATCCATGCTCTTCCAATGATCACGTTATAAGCCATGTGAGTATCAATGACTTAGAACCTAGCTCTTTTGATCACCCCCTCAGCATAAGTGCTAAGCTCAATTTCTCTTTTTGTTATAACGGTAGAGTTATCAAACCCTGATATGGCTCGTGCTTTTGGGATTACTTGATTGCCCAACAGCATTTCTTCCACGACTCTTAGCGAGTGATATTGACTGAACTGTCTGGATCAATCAACACTCTTTTTACGTTAGTGTCATGAATAAGTAAGGATATTACCAGAGCATCGTTATGCGGAAACATTAATCCGCTGCTATCTGCATCATCGAAAGTTATATCGTCTTCTCCACGAGCACGTTTCCCGTGTGTAATTGTGAACTGTGTGGTTGTTTTGCAAATAACTCTGTTTACTTCTTCACCCCCGTGTATTATGTTAACGGTTCGTTTTAGAGAAGGAGGCTTCGGGGGCTCCTGCATGTTCCTCATGTATGCCTGTTTACCTTTATCACTAAACAATTATGTTAAATAGCCCTGTTTTAACAAATTTTCTACTTCACCTTGTAAAAATCTGCAATCCGAAGTTTTGTGCCTATGATCATTGTGAAATTCACACCAATGATCTGGGTTTCTTCTACTTGGATTTGACCGCATCTCTTTGGGCCACTTAACTTTGTCTCCCATGTTCTTCAATATTGAGACACGTTCACTAGTACTTACATTGAAGGTATGATCCCCAATTTGAGTACTACCTCTAGGTCGTTCATCTAGATCTTTTCTATATCTAGACGAGGATGAGACTACATCTCTTCCTTGTGGTCTATAGTCTGATCTAGTATTTTCGAACCTGGGGCGGATATCGCGTCCCAAGGGTCCTAATTAAGGATCATACCTGTTTTTACCTGATCTTCTATCTGATTCAGGACGTCTGGATCTGGAATGATCTTCATCTCTCGAACGAGCAATGATTTCTTCTTCTATTCTGAGTTTAGTATTGTACCTATTATATACATTGTTCCATGTTGTGGCAGGTAATTCTCTTAGATTCTCCTTAAGTCGCCTGGTGGCTTCTGAGCTTTTATCATTCAAGTTGCTTGCAAATGCCATGGCTGCCCAATTATCAGGCACCCTCGGTAACTGCATTCTTTCTCGTTGAAACCTGTCTACAAACTCACGGAGTAGTTCCGTGTCTCCTTGTTTTATTTTGAATATGTATTCCATTCTCTTCTCAACTTTTTGTGCACCAGAGTGTGCTTTTATAAACGAATCTGTAAGCTCAGCAAAAGAGTCAATAGAATTTTCAGGGAGAAGAGAATACCAGGTTAGAGCCCCTTTGGTAAATGTTTCCCCAAATATTTTGGCAAGGACTGCTTCAATCTCTTGTTTCGTTAAGTCGTTGCCTTTTACCCCAGTAGTGAAAGCAGTCACATGGTCGCGTGGGTCAGTTGTTCCATCATATTTGGGAACGTCAGGCATTTTCAACTTCTTGGGTATAGGCAAAGGTGCCACACATGGCTTCCAAGGTTTTTGAGAATATCTATCAACATCGATGCCTTTGATGACAGGTGGTACACCAGGAATTTGTTCGATGTGATCGTTCTGCTCTTTCATCTGTTTCTGCATGGTTAGCAGTAAATTTTGTAATTATGAGTTATTAGATATACCTGGTCTCGTTTCGAGAGATTCATTAGGAGTATCTCCTCTTCCTGAGTTTGCCAACCCAGATTAAGGATTTTCTATGGTGATGGTGTTATTGGGAGGTGGCGTCGGCGGTGTAGGCAATGTTGCGTGTAATCCTCTCGCAAATTCTTGCAAAGCTTGGCTCACATACTCTGCAATGATTTGCTTTACACGATCTTGTTCCACAATTTTATCATTATTACCATTGTTGATATTGGATCTTTCTGGGGATTGTTCCCCCAAACCACGTGGGTTTCCTGAAGGCGATGGAACTGGGGTTCCACTTCTTTGATGGTTGTTGTCGTTGGGGTTTGACATAATTCAAAGTATATCACTTGGAAAGTAAACAAAGATTATCAGATTCCCGGTAACGGAACCAATTTGTTTAACCAAAGAATTAGACCCTTTGACTAAAGCTTATTTTTAAGATGAATATGCGTTGCTGATAATCAAGATAACGGGAAAAATGAATAATAGAAAATATTGCAGAAATAAAAGATTGACGTTGATCGTATTCGAGAATCAGATGCCTTTACAAGCTGTATTCCCCTCCCTTATATAGGAGATTCTTACAACGTACGACTCTTGCTATGGTTACTCATTAATGACTAATTATGACATTAATGAGGCGTTACAAAGGATAACGGTAATTGGGGTTCAGTTACATAACGTTCGAGTAATCAATTGTGGGTCCCTAAATCTGCTCCTAGCTTTGTCTAGATTCATTCTGACCGTGCCTTTCTCCCGTTTTGATCAAGTTGAATTTCCCGTGGCTGATAAGTTCGTGGGTTTACTGAACCATGCCTCTTTGTACCAAATCTCTTCAAGGAGTCACGTCCAGCTGTCGCAGTTTCCTGTGTCCACGTGAATGGCTGAGTTGTCAAAAGCTGGCTTACGTGTGAAACTCTTTTTTACCAATACACCCACGACGGAAGGCATGGGATATAGCACACGAAAATATGGGAATCGGGTAGAATTCCAGTTTCATGGCTGTAAAACGCCAACAAATGAAAGATGGTCACGAAGGGGCGGTCAAATTTTGTTGCTTAGGTCGTATTTGACATTTCAAAAAAATTTTAAGTGATCCGGGACGGGGTGCCTGGGCCCCGGTTGGAAAGCGTGGGCTATAGCACACGAAAATATGGGAATCGGGCGAATATCCAATTTTTTGGCTGTGAAACTCCAAAAAGTGAGGAACGGACATGGCGGGACGGTGACTATGGTTCCTTAGGTTGTATTTGACATCCCAAAATAATTTTATGCTATCCGGATCCCAAGGCCCGGGCCCACGGCGGAACACGTGGGCTATAGCACATGAAAATATTGGAATCAAGCAGAATTCGAGTTTCATGGCCGTAAAACGTCAAATAATGAGGAGCGATCATGGAGGGGCAATGACTATGGTTCCTTAGGTCGTATTTGACGTCCAGAAAAAGTTTAAGAAGATTCAGGCCCAGGCCCATGGCTGAAGACGTGGGCTATAGCACAGGAAAATATGGGAATCCGGTGAAATTCCAGTTTTATGGTCGTAAAATGCCAAAAAACGAGGAACGGACATGGAGGGGCAGTGACTATGTTTCCTTAGGTCGTATTTGACATCCCGGAAAAATTTAAGGTGATTCGGGCCTAGGGGACCGGGCCCACGACGGAAGGCATGGGCTATAACACAAGAAAATATGGGAATCAGACGGAATTCTAGTTTTGTGGCCATAAAATGCCAAAAAATGAGGAAAGGTCATGGCGTGACGGTCAATTTGTTCCTTAGGTCGTATTTGACGTCCCAAAAAAATTTTAGGCGATCCGGGTCCAGGGGCCCAGACCCACGGCGGAAGGCGTGGGCTATGGGAATCAGGTGAAATTCCAATTTTATGGTCGTAAAACGACAAAAATGAGGAACGGTCATGGAGGGGAGATGACTATGTTTCCTTATGTCGTATTTGACATCCCGAAAAAATTTAAAGCAACCCGGGCCCGGGTGCCCGGGCCCACGGCGGAAAGGCGTGGTATAGCACACGAAAAGATGGGAATCGGGCGATATTCTAGTTTTATGGCCGTAAAACAGCAAAAATCGAGGATTGGTCATGGCGTGACGGTCAAAATTAGTTCCTTAGGTCGTATTTGACGTCATGAAAATATTTTAGGAGATTCGGAAGGCATGGCTATAATACACGAAAATATGGGAATCAGACAAAATTCTGATTTTATTGCCGTAACACGCCAAAAAATGAGGAACGGTCATGGAGGGGTGATGACTATGGTTCCTTAGGTCATATTTGATGTCCCAAAAATAATTAAGGCGATCTGGGTCGGGGGGCCTGGGTCCATGGCAGAAGGCGTGGGCTATAGCACATGAAAATATAAGAATCGGGCGGAATTCCAAATTTATGGCCATAAAATGCCAAAAAATGGGGAACGGTCACGGAAGGGCGGTCAAAACTTGTTCCTCATGTCGTATTCGATGTCCTGAAAATATTTTAGGCAATCCGGGTCTGGAGGCCCGGGCGCACGACGGAAGGCATGGGCTATAACATACGAAAATATGGGAATCAGGCGAAATTCTAGTTTTATGGCCGTAAAATGCTAAAATATGAGGAACGCTTATGGAGGAGCAGTGAAAATGGTTCCTTAGGTTGTGTTTGACTTCCGGAAAACTTTTTAGGCGATCCGTGTCCGGTGGCCCGAGCCCATGGGGGAAGGCGTGGGCTATAGCACACGAAAATATAATAATCGGGCGAAATTCGAGTTTTATGGCCGTAAAATGCCAAAAAATGAGGAACGGCCATGGCAGGGTGGTGACTATGGTTCTTTAAGTCGTATTTGACGTCCCAAAAAAAATTGAGGCGATCCGGCCCGGTGGCCTGGGCCCATGGCGGAAGGTGTGGGCTATAGCACACGCAAATATGAGAATAAAGGCGGAATTCCAGTTTTATGATCATAAAATGCCAAAATACATCATTTAACATACGAATATTTAACAAGAATTAGTACAAAAGGAACTAATTGATTACAAGTTATACAAAATACATCACAAGAAGTAGTCCTCCCACCCCACACTTAATCTATGCATAGTCCCTGATGCATATAAAAAAAGAAACTAATTGATTAACTATGGTCGAAAAGTTTTATAGTCTCCTTAACAAGTCCCTTAGTCTAAAAGTGTAATCCCTTTGACAGACTATATAGCACCCATTACTTGTACTTTTAATCGCCTTTTGAGTATTAATTAAATATTTTGATTTGAGTGTATGGACCATCAGTTGGTTAATATGCGGAATTAAGCTCCTGATCTGCCACATAGGTAGAGTGTTGCTGCCATCCTAGAAAAGAACATATACCCAAAATCTCAGGTATATATAAGAACAATGAATGTAAATTATATTTTTTACAATAAGAAAATAACTTACAGCTACACGGCTTCAACATTGCCATCTTTTGGAAGAAACCTCTTCCAAAACCAATGTTATATGAAGAGATATTCCTAAACTCCTTGGCCATCTTTCTTTTCTCTCTTCTGCAAAAATTTATAAATTTAGAAGCACATTCCCAATCTCAAAGCAGCAAATAGCATGAATATCCAAGCCTTGAGAGCACAAAGGAGCAACAAAACGAATGGATTCATGATTAGGGACATGAGCAAAGATATGCTCGTCTCCCAGCATACGCCTAAACCCCAAATCTCTTTGGGGTACGATTCTTCAGTCCACTCAGAAGGCCCCAAGAACATTGAATAGCAGCCTATGAGGGAGATGGAAATTTCCATGCCAACATAGGAACCCTTTGGGCTCAGTAGAAAGATATGGTCTCCTACCTAAAGGAAGAGACCCAGCATGGAAACCTGGAAAAATCCGAGACAAGTGATATCAAGTTATATATGGTATATTTCAGTTAATAAAAATTGATCTATATAAAGAAAACCTAAATAAGAAAGAAATGAAAAAGTACATGTGCTAAAATCATGTCTAAACATGCCAAGACTAGAGTCATCCTTCGGCCGAAGAAGTTGTAACTCGGATAAGTGAGTCCAGCAACTCCATCTCGAACAACTTTGGCAATGAGTGGAGCGACGAATGAGGAACTATAGGTGTATCCAGCTGACTGCATAAGTAATGGTCCAAAGAATAGTATTGAGTCTAAGCCCAACACTTGCTGGAAAATTTAAGCCACTATGTTAAGCAGTAAAAGAGGCGAGTGTGACAATTTCTTCCTTTTCCTCTTGCCTTCATTTTTCATCATGTCTGCCAACATCTGTAGCTCTGCTTCTACTCCACATTTTCTCAACATCTTAAGGGACGCTTTTGCCTCCTCCATACACCCTTTCTTAATGAGAAACCTTGGGTTCTCACTAAGAACAAAAGACAGTACAAGAAGTAGCAAAGCAAAAAACCCACGACTGGAAAAGGACCATATCCAACCATAACAGAAGTTGTGAGATTCTGCCATATTTACTGCTATCGTGATGGTACTGCCCCAAAGCACCATGCAGTTATAGGCAAGGGAAATCTACTTTGGTGCCTTTCCAACATTGATGTCACTCAATATAATGGGAATCACCAACAAGATTGTAACTTGTTTAAGTGTGACATGCAATATGAAGCACAAAAGATTTAAAATTATATATTATGATATTTCCTATTTCACTACATAGAAAATGCTAATAATGGTTAGTTGGATAATACTACCCTTGAACACTCATATTTCAAGAAACTAATTTGGCACAAGCCAATGGAGAAAATATTAAACCTATATTAACTCATCCTCCACGACCAGGGCATGGATATATTTAAAGTTAATAAATATTATTATGAATATTATAATAAAAGAATTTATGTGCATACTAGAGAGATTAATGTTACTTGATCAGTTTTTTTTACAGCAATAAATTAAATATGAGACTTTAGTCCTTAACGAAGTTAACAAATGAGTCATGTGCATGTTACGTGCATTTTTTTCCATGCAAAAGCACTACTAGGGTAAGCTATTATTTTTGCGTAAATTATTTTAGTAATAATAATATGTGCATAATGCTAGTATATAATTTAGTTTAGCAGATTCCAATTAAATAGGAAAGAAAATCAAAGTTACTCGATAGCCATTTTTATCATTCTTCAATAAGGATTTAGCGTGCACTTGCAAAACAGAGAGAGCCTCAGTGAAGAATATATCTTGTCTTTCAACTACACCTACATTTGCAAGGTAATCAAATAAAAATTTGATACCCCGTAGCAATGTGTTACTTGAAACCTCCCTAAATCCATTGGGTGGTTAATATGCAGAATTAAGCTCCTGATCTGCCACATAGGTAGAGTGTTGCTGCTATCCTAGAACAGAAAATATACCCAAAATCTCAGGAATACATAAGAACAATAAATGTAAATTTTAATTTTACAGTAAAAAAATAACTTACAGCTACACGGCTTCAACATTGCCGTTTTTGGAAGAAACCTCTTCCAAAACCAATGTTATTAGAAGAGATCTTCCTCAACTCCTTCACCATCTTTCTTTTCTCTCTTGGGTAAAAATTTATAAATTGAGAAGCACATTCCCAATGTCAGAGCAGCAAATAGCATGAATATCCAAGCCTTGAGAGCACAAAGGAGCAAAAAAATGAATGGATTCATGATTAAGGACATGAGCAAAGATATGCTCATTTCCCATTATGCGCCTGACTCCCTAATCTCTTCGGTGTACGATTCTTCAGTCCAGTCAGAAGGCCCCGAGAACATTGAATAGCGACCTATGAGGGGGTGGAAAATTCCATGCCAACATAGGAACTTTTTTGGCTCAATAGAAAGATATGGTCTCCTACCGAAAGGAAAATACCTAGCATGGATACCTGGAAAAATCCGAGACAAGTGATATCAAGTTATATATGCTATATTTCAGTTAATAAAAATTGATCTATATAAAGAAACTCCAGCTCGAACAACTTTGGCAATGAGCGGAGCTATGAATGAGGCATTATAGGTGTATCCAGTTGACTGCATAAGTAATGTTCCAAAAAATAGTATTGAGTCTAAGCCCAACACATTCTGAAAAATTTGAGCCACTATGTTAAGTAGTAAAAGGGGCGAGTGTGACAATTTCTTCCTTTTCCTCTTGCCTTCATTTTCCATCATGCCTACCAACATCTGCAGCTCTGCTTATGCTCCACATTTTCTCAACATCTTAAGGGACGCTTTTTCATCGTCCATACGCCCTTTCTTAATGAGAAACCTCGGGTTCTCACTAAGAAAAAAAGACAGTACAAGAAGTTGCAAAGCAAAAATCCCACGACTGACAAAGGACCATTTCCAACCATACCAGAAGTTGTGAGATTCTGTCATATTTGCTGCTATTGTGCTGGTACTTCCCAAAAGCACCATGGAGTTATAAGAAAGGGAAATCTACTTTGGTGCATTTCCAACATTAATGTCACTCAGTATAATGGGAATCACCAACAAGATTGTAACTTGTTTAAGTATGATATGCAATATGAAGCACAAAAGATTTAAAACTATATATTATGATATTTCCTATTACACAACATAGAAAATGCTAATAATGGTTTGTTGGATAATACTAATCTTGAATACTCATATTTCCAGCAACTAAATTGGCACAAAACAATGGAGAAAAGATTAAACCTATATTAACTCATCCTCCACGATCAGGGCATGGATATATTTAAAGTAAATAAATCTTATTATGAATATTATAATAAAAGAATTTATGTATAAATTAGAGAGATTAATGTTACTTGATGAGTTTTTTTTACAACAATAAAGTAAATATGAGATTTTAGTCCTTAAAAAAGTTGAAAAATGAGTCATGTGCATGTTATGTGCATCTTTTTCCATGTGAAAATAGTACTAGGGTGAGGTATTATTTTTGCGTAAATTATTTTAGTAACAATAATATGTGCATAATGCTAGTATATAATTTAGTTTAGCAGATTCCAATTAAATAGGAAAGAAAATCAAAGTCACTTGATAGCCATTTTTATCATTCTTCAGTAAGGCTTTGGCTTGCACTTGCAAAAAGAGAGAGAGCCTCAGTGAAGAATATCTCCTGTCTTTCAACTATGCCTACATTAGCAAGGTAATCAAATAAAAATTTGATTCCCCATAGCAATGTGTTACTTGCAACCTCCCTAAAACCATCGGTTGGTTAATATGCAGAATCAAGCTCCTGATCTGCCACATAGATAGAGTGTTGCTGCCATCCTAGAACAGAACATATACCCAAAATCTTAGGAATATATAAGAACAATAAATGTAAATTTTAATTTTACTATAAGTAGCTACACGGATTCAACATTGCCATTTTTTTGGAAGAAACCTCTTCCAAAACCATTGTTATTTGAAGAGATCTTCCTCAACTCCTTCACCATCTTTCTTTTCTCCCTCGGGAAAAAAAATTATAAATTGAGAAGCACATTCCCAATGTCAGAGCAGCAAATAGCATGAATATCCAAGCCTTGAGAGCACAAAGGAGCAGCAAAACGAATGGATTCATGATTAGGGACATGAGCAAAGATATGCTCGTTTCCCACCATACGCCTGACGCCCTAATCTCTTCGCCGCACTACAACAAATGTGATATTTAGCTACAAAACTTTTAGCCACGACACAAAATTCGTCACTAATTATTCACTTTTCGTGACGAAAATTATGTTTCGTGTTTAGATACATAATCCGCATACTTTTAGTGACGAAACCTAAAATTTCGTAGCAAAAGTTTTGTCCACTAAAGTTTCCCACCAAAAAATAACTTGGCGCCATTATTTAATAACATTAGCCACGAATTTTCTACAATTGGTGTCATATTATTTTGTCACTAATAATGTATCTAATTTGTGACAAATCATAATTTGTCTTAAAATTGGTAAAACTTTGGACACGAAAAAATTTCGTCACAAAAAATATGTTATTACAATAGTGACAAAATAAAATTTGTAGTTAAACATGGTAAACTTTAGTTACAAAAGTTTCTAATTTATTATGACATTAGTTTTTGTCACTAATGGTGCAAACAATTAGTGACAATTATTTAATTGTCTCTGTTTAACCTACAATTTAGTCACAACAAAATTTTTGTCGCGAAAAATATGATTTTTAAATGGTTACGACTTGAATTTTGTAGTTGAATAGTACAATTATTGGCGACAAAAAAGATTCATAGTAAAAAACTAAAAGATATAGCTTTGTTCATATATGATACAAAAAGTTACTTTCGGACTAATTAACCTTATGACTGAAGCACCCATCTTGAAAAATTATCAAGTTCGAGAAACTTGAATCCCATTTTATAAAGTTCTATTATGAAGTCTATATGACCTGCAAATGAAAGAAATCAAATTAAAACGATACTCATTTTGATTCAATTTCCATATCTAAATTTAGAAAATATAAAACCAAAAAATCAAATTAAAATTTAATAGAACCCAAGGAACACTTGGTGCTACAAAATTTCATATTGTTTAGATAGGAGCAGTCTATATATGAACTTATATCTGTAACATAATCCGAGCATATGGAGTCCAACATAATATCTCAACTGTCAAATAAAAGGTGAAGTTAGTGTTAAATTGGTCTCAGCCAGCTACACTTAAGGGATTCAGGGGTTTTCTTTGTTTGGTAAGATGTTATAGGAGATTCATTAAAGGTTATAGAATCATTAACAGACCTTTACATTATCTCCTCAAAAAGGGTAGTTTTAGTTGG
>ML399905.1:36462-67272 GCA_005239525.1 Nicotiana knightiana | reverse complement strand
TTCCTCATTTTTCCCCAAATATTTTAAATAAATAATTTCCTCTCTGTTTTCCCCCAAATATCTAGTCACTTTTAAAAATCAATGAAAAACATTTAACAATTTAGCATGTGCATACGGGGTAAGGACAACCGTCCTGAGCCGTCATAATAATCATCTATGTGCACTATCGAGGATCGTACGGCCCATACCAAAAGTGTACCTCTCAATAAAATACTCATGTCTATGCATTGTCGAGGATCGAACAGCCCATACCAAAAGTGCATGTTTCAATAAAATACTCATGTCTATGCACTGCCGAGGATCGAATGGCCAGTACCAAAAGTGTATCTTTCAATCCACCATGGCGTAAGGCCCGCTCCCACAAGAGTGGGGGAAATAACACTCCGCTCGCGAAATGTAAATTGCGAAGCGGTCACATTCAGTTAGGCACAATCAACAGGCCGCCCCGAATACGTCGGGAAAGCAAATACTCAAGTAAATGACAAGTTTCTCTTTTAAAAACCATAAAATAGTGTTTAAATCCTTTTTCAAAATTTATTTTCGAAGTCTAATAATGTTCAATATTATCACTTTATCATGTATGCGACTAACCACATAGGAAAACAATTCTCTTTCCAGCTAATTAAGAAAATGAATTCTTGTCTTCTTTAGGTATCAAATTACGATTTTGATTATATTAGCGGTAAAGTAATACAAGCAGGATCACGGGTAATGGACATAAGGCATGCTAGTGGGTCCTAGGCTACCCGGACATGGCATAATAGTAGCTACGCACGTACTCCTGTGAACTCGTGCATACGTAGACCCCACAGATAGTAACACATACTTAATTAGTTCACCTAGGGGGACAATTCCCCTTACAAAGTTAGAAAGGAGACTTACCAAGCCCTTCCAACGACTCAAATCATTGCACAACGATCCGAAACTATCCAAACAACGACAAGCCAATGAAAATATACTCTAATATTTGCAACAATTCAAAATTATAAAATTTTCCAACCCAGCTTAGTGAAATGACCAAAATGCCCTCGGGCCCACGTGCCCGGAACCAAAATTTCTCGAGGATAAATTCTACCCATAGCTTTACTAGTTCAAATATACAATTTACTCAAATATTCATGCTCAATTCGCGGCTAAAATCTAAATTGCCAAATTTCTAGGTTTTCTTCAAAATTTTCAATTTCCCACAATTTTCATGTCTAATTCCATGTATAAACGTTGAATTAACTTGTAAATGAGAAGGAATCACTTAAATCTTGATGGTTGATGAAAATAACCCTTTGAAACCCTCCAAAATTCCCCAACCATGAGAGATATATGAGAGAAATGGCAAAAATCCGTTTTAAATTTAACACTGCCCAGGAAAACCTTCTGTGCGAACGCACACAATTAGCCGCGATTGCACATGCCAAGTGTGCTTCCCAGAACACCCTGTGCGATCGTATAGTAATAGCTGCGATTGCACAAGCCAAAACATGAAGCCTTACATTTTTCATATGTGCGATCGCACAACAATAGTTGCAATCGCATAGACCAATGCAGCATTCCCCAAAATCCTCCTCTGTGCAATTGCATACATCCTTGTGCGATCGTACAAGCTAAATTACCAGCCCCTCTAATGCCTTCTCCGCAATTGCACCACAAGCGTTGCGATAGTATTGAACCCCCGAAACACCAGAAAGACAGCATCACAAAAACACTTAAAAACAACCTGGAACCACCCCGAAACACACCCCACGACCTCAGTGTCACGAACCAAAATCCCTAAGGTCGTGATGGTGCCGGACATCATTGTTAGGCAATCCAAATTATTAATTAGTCGAAATAAATTCTTGTTTATCATTTTTTTTCCACTTTATTACATGTTAACTAAATAAAGTCTTCCAAGTACAACAATAGTTTAAATATTACACTTTAGAAAAATATATCCCAACACATATCCCTGAACCCGGTATCACAAGTACATGCAGAATTTCTAAGAATTTATACAGATCATTACCAAGCCTGTCCGAAATACAAATTGGACAAGGAAATTCAAAATGAAAATAAATACAAAATGAGGGAAACTCTGTCAGCTGCGGATCGCCTCCGGATGATGCAGCTCGCCTAAGTCTCCGAATCCTCCACATTGCCATGAAAGTACCTGTGCAGTAAAATGCACAGCAAGTGTAGCATGAGTACAAGAACAACGTGTACTCAGTAAGTCGCCCGCCTAACCTCGTAAAGGTAGTGACGAGAGGTCAAATTAGACACTTACTAAAGGTCAATTTAGAATATTTAAGTGTGACCCTACGCATGATTATCGTAGGCAATTTATTAAAATCAGGAATAAACATTTTAAACCTTGTTTCACGTTTAACACTTTATATCTTCGTCATATTAATAAAAATCAATCAACATGGGTGATTTATTCAAATAGCAGTTAATCGACGGGAGGGAAAAACTTCTTCCAAAATCTTTTTAATCACTTTAATTTATTTCATGTCAATTGACGACTTAATATTTCAAGCCAGTAATCAGGAAAAATCATAGAAACTACGCAGTAAATATCATACAATGCCTAGGGTCGAACGGGGCGGACCAATAATAATAAATTTTGCACTGTCGAAGGGTTAAACGGCTCGAACCATAGATACATCTTTCTGCCCCGCTCGCGAATCGATCATGCGAAGTAGTTAAAAATAATAAGGTTAGCCAGCTTCCGAATCATACCTGCGACTCAAGTGGTTATATGAATACACAGAAATACAGGATCATCCTGCTCACGAGTCATACATGCGACTCAGGCACCCAAAGTTACACATATCCACATAATAAATCCGTATTTTTATCAAGAAAGCAGTTTTTCTCGGGAAAGTGGTAAAATTCTTCTGAAAGAAACATGAAATATAGCTTTTAAATCTTTGTTTTGAAACTCATTTGCCATGTTTAATGATATTCCATAATATAACCCTACTAGGTGTACAATTATCCACAGAGGAATCAATTCTCTTTCTAAGTGATAAAGAAAATGATCTCTATTCTTCTTTAGATATTCAATTACGATTTCTATTATCTTAGCAGTTTATATTACAGGGTGGATTACAGGCACAACACATACGGCATGCTAGTGGGTCATAGGCTACCCGGACATGGAATAATAGTAGCTACGCACGGACTCCCATCCGTGCGTATGTACCCCCCGACGATAATAAAATATACTTAATTAATTCACCTAGGGGGACAATTCACCCTCGCAAAGTTAGAAAGGAGACTTACCTCGCTCCGACATTTCCATAATCGGCCTCCAAGCCATTGCGATGACTCCAAACGGATGCACAACGCCCCAAAAATATCCAAACAACGATAACCCAATGAAAATATACTCCAATATTTGCAACAAATTCCAAATTATACAATTTACCAACCCCGCTTAGTGAATTGACCAAAATCCCCTGGGGCCCACGTGCCTGGAATCCGAAATTTCTTGAAGATACATTCTACCCATAGCGTTACTATCTCAAATATACAAGTTTCTCTAATATTCATGCTCAATTCGTTGCTAAAAATCCAAATTACCAAATTATAGGTTTCCTTAAAATTTCCCAATTTTCTACCAATTTCAATGTCTAATCTATGCATATAATCTTGTATTTAACTAAGAAACATGAAGAAGTTACTTACCTTGACAATGCATGAAGAAATCCTCTCTCTGAAGACTCCCAAGATTGTCCAACCAAGAGAAAAATGAAGAAATGGCCAACAATTCACGGTTTTAAACATTCTGCCCAGCCTCGGACCTGTGCTCCCGGAGGTGCGACCAATATGCCGCACCTGCGGCTTCCTCAACTCAAGCCCAAAATCGCACCTGCGCCCCGTTTTCCACCTCTGTGGCTGCGCACCTACGGCCAAAACCTCCCAGGTGCGGTCGCACAAGACACCAACACCTTCTGCTTTTTCTCAACTTCAAATATTTATCCGTTAACCTCGCGAAACTGACCCGAGGCCCCCGGGACACCGTCAGATTATACCAACCTGTTCCAAAACACAATGCAGACTTGTTAGAGGCCTCAAATGACATCGAACAACATAGAAACAACGAATCGCACCAAAATCCCAACTCTATGAACTTAGAAATTTCCAACGTCTACCTCCGATGTCGAAACGTATCAAATCACGTCCGATTGACCCGAAATTTTGCACACAAGTCATATTTGACATTGCGGACCTGTTACAACTTCCAGAATCACATTCGAACCTCGATATCAAAATTTTTACTTCCAGTCGGATTTCTCAAAAACCTTCAAATTTCTATCTTTAGCCAAATGACTTCAAAATGACCTATGGACAATCAAATTTACTTCCGATCGCGCTCCCAACTCCAGAATCACCACACGAAGCTATTCCTAGACTTGGAATCCCAAACGTACATCAACATCACTGAAATGCGCTTCAGGCCAAACTTAGTAAATTTGTTCAAAAATAATGACTTCCACAATATGCATCGAAACACTTCTGGGTTATCCAAAACCCAATCCAGACATACGCCCAAGTCCGACATCATCACACGGGCCTGCTGGAACCTTCAAATCCTAATTTGGAGGTCGTTTAAACAAAATTCCAATCTTCGTTGATTCTTCCAACTTAAGGCTTCTCCAATTAGAATTTTCTTTGCAAATCAACTCTAAACTTTCCGAAATTCAATTCCGACCACACCTACAAGTCATAATACCTTAAATGGAGTTGCTCATGAATTTAAACCGATGAACGACGTGCTAGATCTCAAAACGACCGGTTGGGTCGTTACATTCGTCCTCGAGCATGCTAAGAACTGCTCTGGATTTATGTGAAATCATTGTTTAACACCTCGAGCACCTGCCCGTGCTACCACAACCCAGTTGAGTACATTAGCTTGATCAAATCTGAAGATTTTTTCTATTATCCATATAATAAGCCAGAACCTAGTTCCAATACCTGAAATTTCCTCTAACAGGCCTAGTTCCAATATATAAACACAATATCGACTACCACACAACATTACCAAGCCTGTCAAAAATACAAATTGAACAAGGAAATTCAAAATGAAAATAAATACAGAACGAGGGAGACTCTGTCAGCCGTGGATCGCCTCCGGATGATATAGCTCGCCTAAGTCTCCGAATCCTCCACATTGCCATGAAAGTAGCTATGCAATAAAATGTACAGAAAGTGTAGCATGAGTACAAGAAAAACGTGTACTCAGTAAGTCACGCGCCTAACCTCAAATAGGTAGTGACGAGAGGTCAAATCAGAAACTTACTGAAGATCAATTTAGAATATTTAAGTGTTACACTAAGCATGATTATTGTAGGAAATTTATTAAAATCGAGAATGAATGTTTTCAACTCTATTCACGTTTAACACTTTATATCTTCATCATATTAAAAACAATTAATCGACGGGAAGGAACAATTTCTTCCAAAATCTTTTTAATAACTTTAAATCTCTGTCATTTAAATTGACAACATAATATTTCAGGCCAGTAATTAGGAAAAATCATAGCAACTACGCAATAAATATCATGCGCAAGCAATGCCGAGGGTCGAACGGCGCAGACCAACTATAATAAATTGTGCACTGCCGAAGGGTCGAACGACTCGAACCATACATGCATCTATCTGTTCCGCTCACGAATTAATCATGCAACGTGGTTATAAATAATAAGGATAGCTTGCTCGCAAATCATACATACGACTCAGGTGTTCATATGAATACACACAAATGCAGGGTTGCCCTGCTCGCAAATCATACACGTGACTCAGGCACCCAAACTTACACATATCCACATAATAAATCTGCATTTTATCAAGAAAGCAGTTTTTCTCATGAAATTGGTAAAATTCTTCTTAAAGGAACATGAAATATAGCTTTTAAATCTTTGTTTTGAAACTCATTTGCCAAGTTTAATGATATTCCATAATATAACCCTACTAGGTGTACAATTATCCACAGAAAAATTAATTCTCTTTCCAAGTGATTAAGAAAATGAACTCTATTTTTCTTTAGATATTCAATTACGATTTCGATTATGTTAGCTGTTTAATATTACATGCAGGATTACAGGTACAACACATAAGGCATTCTAGTGGGTCCTAGGCTACCCTGACATGGCATAATAGTAGCTACGCACGGACTCCAATCCGTGCGTATGTAGCCTCCGAAGATAATAGCATATACTTAATTAATTCACCTAGGGGGACACCTCCACCTCACAAAGTTAGAAATGAGACTTACCTCGCTTCGAAATTTCCATAATCGGCCTCCAAGCCCTTGCGATGACTCCAAACGGATGCACAACGCCCCAAGACTATCCAAACAACGACAACCCAATGAAAATATACTCTAATATTTGCAAAAAATTCCAAATTATACAATTTACCAACCCGCTTAGTGAAATGACCAAAATCCCCTCGGGCCCACGTGCCCGGAATCTGAAATTTCTCGAAGATACATTCTACCCATAGAGTTACTATCTCAAATATACAATTTTCTCTAATATTTATGCTCAATTCGTGGCTAAAAATTCAAATTACCATATTCTAGGTTTCCTTAAGATTTCCCAATGTCCAACCAATTTACATGTCTAATCAATGCATATAATCTTGTATTTACCTAAGAAACATGAAGGAGTTACTTACCTCGATAATTCATGAAGAATTCCTCTCTCTGAAGCCTCCTAAGATCGTCCAAACCAAGAGTAAAATGAAGAAATTGCCAACAATTTACGGTTTTAAACATTATGCCCATCCTCGATTCCGCACCCACGGTCCTACCTCCGCACCTGCGCTCCCGTAGTTGCGACCAATCTCCCGCACCTGCATCTTCTTTACCTCCAGCCCAAAATCGCACGTGCGCCCCATTGTCCGCACCTGCATCCATAACCTCGTAGGTGCGGTCGCACCAGACACCAGCAACTTCAGCTTTTTATCAACTTCAAATATTGATCCATTAATCTCCCGGAACCCACCCGAGGCCCCCGGGGCCCCGTCCGATTATACCAACCTGTTCCAAAAAATAAAGCTGACTTGCTCGAGGCCTCAAATCACATTGAAAAACATCGAAACCACGAATCGCACCAAAATCCCAACTCTATGAACATAGAAATTTCCAACTTCTACATTCGATGCCGAAACCTTTCAAATCACGTCCGATTGACCCCAAATTTTGCACACAAGTCATATTCGTAATTACGGACCTGCTCCAATACTCGGAATCACATTCCGACCTCGATATCAAAATTTCCACTTCTGGTCGGATTTCTCAAAAACCTTCAAATTTCTATCTTCCGTCAAATGACTTCAAAATGACCTATGAACATCCAAAATAACTTCCAATTGCTATCCCTACTCCAGAATCACCACACGAAGCTATTCCCATACTCAGAATTCTAAATAGACATGAACATCACTGAAATTCGCTTCAGGCCAAACTTAGGAAATTTCTTCAAAAATGCTGACTTCCACAATATGCATCGAAACGCTCCCGGGTTATCCAAAACCTGATCCGGACATACGCCCAAGTCCGAAATCATCACACGAATCCGCTGGAACCTTCGAATCCTGTTTCAGAGGTTGTTTACGGAACATTCCAACCTTAGTTGATTCTTCCAACTTAAGGCTTCTAAAATGAGAGTTTTCTTTCCAAATCAACTCTAAACTTTCTGAAATTCAATTATGACCACACCTACAAGTCAAAATACCTGAAATGGAGGTGCTCATGACTTCAAACCGCTGAAAGATGAGCTATATCTCAAAACGACCGGTCAGGTCATTACACTCGGTACCCCGTCCAATCACACAACTCAGTCCCATAACCTCACACGGACTGAGACGAGCCTTGAAATTACCTCAAACAACATCGAAATCATGAACCGTAGCATGATTCAAGCTTAATGAACTTACAACTTGCTAACTTCCACATTCGATGCCGAAACTTATCAAATCATGCCCGAATGACCTCAAATTATGCACACAAGTCATATTCGACATTACGGACCTACTCCAACTTTCAGAATCCCATTCTAACTCCGATATCAAAATTTCCTCTTCCGTTCGAATTTCTCAAAAACCTTCAAATTTCAGTCTTTAGCCAAATGACTCCAAAATGACCTACAGACATCCAAATTAACTTCCGATCGCGCTCCCAGACTCGGAATCCCAAATAGACATCAACATCACTGAAATGCGCTTTAGGCCAATCTTAGGAAATTTCTTTTAAAATGATGACTTCCACAATATGCATCGATGCGCTCCCGAATTATCCAAAACCTAATTCGGACATACGCCCAAGTCTGAAATAAACATACGAACCTGCATGAACCTTCAATCTTGATTCGGAGGCCGTTTACTCAAAATCCCAATCTTAGTTGATTCTTCTAACTTAAGGCTTCTCAATTGAGAATTTTATTTCCAAATAAACTCTAAGCTCCCCGAACTTCAGTTCCGACCACACCTACAAGTCATAATACCTGAAATGGAGCTGCTCACGGCCTCAAACAGGCTGGCCCTTCCACTACACTAGAATTGAAGGGTAACTCTTTAATCTTAACTGACGAACCTGTCGGTCTAGAATGGCTACCGGATCCTCCTCTTAAGTCAATTCTTTGTCAAATTGGACAAAGCTGAAATATAACACGTGGGACGGGTCACCATGGTTTTTCCGGAGCATAGATACATGAATACCGGATGAACTCAGGATAACCCTGGAAGCAACCCAAGTTTATAAGGTGCCTCCCCCACTATATCAAGAATCTCAAATGGTCCGATATACGTAAGTCTCAACTTTCCCTTCTTCCCAAATCTCATGATACCCTTCATGGGCGATACCCGAAGTAATACTCTCTCTCCAACCATGAATGCCACATCCCGAACCGTACGATCGGCGTAAATTTTTTGCCTAGACTGAGCTGCACGGGGTCGATTATGTATAACCTTGACCCTATCTAAGGCCTCTTGAACTAAGTCGGTACCAACAAACGAGCCTCTCCCGGTTCAAACCACCTAACTAGTGATCTACATCGTCTACCATATAATGCCTCATAGGGAGCCATCTGAATGCTCGACTGATAACTATTATTGTTGGAAAATCTGCTAACGGCAAGAATTGATCCTAAGAACCCCCAAAGTCAATAACACAAGCGTGGAGCATATCCTATAGAATCTGAATAGTATGCTCGGATCCTCACAATATACTTTTTCATCCTTCACCATCAGTAGTGCTGCCGTAGGTCCTGGTACATCTTGGCAGCACCCGGGTGAATAGAATACTTAGAATTGTGAGCTTCTTTAAGAATCAACTCATGAAGGCCATCAACATTAGGAACACATATACGACCTTGCATCCTCAAAATACCATTATCTGCAACTGTAACCTTCTTGGAACCACCGTGCCGAACTATGTCCCTAAGGACCATAAAATATGGGTCATCATCCTCCCTATCTCTTATACGCTCAAATAAGGAAGACCAAGCAACTGTACAAGCTAGAACATGGATGGGACAAATATCCAACCTCACGAACTGATTAGCCAACGTCTGAATATATGAAGCTAACGGTCTCTCACCAACTGGAATACATGCAAGGCTGCCCATACTTACTGCTTTCCTACTCAATGCATCGACCACCACATTGGCCTTCCCTGGATGTTACAATATAGTGACGTTATAATCTTTCAATAACTCTAACCATCTCCTCTACACCAAATTAATATCCTTTTGGTTAAACAAGTACTGGAGGCTACAATGATCCGCGTAAACCTGACATGGCATGCCATAAAGATAGTGCCTCCAAATCCTCAATGAGTGAACAATGGTTGCCAACCCTAAGTCATGGAAAGGATAGTTCTTCTCATGAATCTTTAACTGCCGAGCACATATGATATCACCCTTGCCTCTTGCATCAATACCGCTCCCAACCCAACACGGGAAACAACACAATATACCGTGAAAGATCCTGAACCTGATGGTAACACCAATACCGGTGCTGAAGTCATAGCTGCCTTGAGATTTTGAAAGCTTGCCTCACACTCGTCCGACCATTCAAATGGAACATCCTTTTTGTTCAATATGATCTTAGTAGTTGCTCAAAATCAATTGCAGAATCATCAAATAACTTCACGTTAGCAATAATCTCCTTCCAAACCTTCACAATACTGACAATGACATGTGACGCATGGAGAACTCGTAATTATCTACCTGAATTAACGTGTTTCATTTAACGCCACATCGGCTGGCACCTTCCATTGTGGGTTTGAATCAATAATTATAACACAGATTTGGGAAATTATGCGTAGATAAATTTAATACAAAAGTTTTGAAATAAACCTAAAATGCATGAATCCTATTAGTACTATAGTATAAATTTTAATTTCACAAGATAGAATTTAGGCACAAGAATTTTCATCACAAGGACCTCGTCCTTATATAACTTCCACCGCGTCTCGTAGTCCAATTTAAACATACCAAATCATATTTAAATGTGAGGGTCTCGCCCTAAGTTATGAATCACAAGTAATATGCACATCGTGCAAATCGAAACATTCCATTTTCTTCTTTTAAATATTTTCCGTTAAACAAATTACAACACGTAATGATATATAGAGCTATCTCCATAGAATCTCCCAATACAAGTATTCACATAAGTAGATTTCAAGTTTACGAAGCTCACCCATGAGTGCAGCATATTAGGGGAACTTTCTTAGTGTTATGACCCAAAAGGGTTATCCCGTATATTCTATCTAATTCTATGTTTTGAGGTTGTGAAAACCTCCTTCTACCATACCACGATTTGCATGCGCAGCCCGGGCATGTAGCCGGGAAGCCTTTATGTGAAAAACTTTGAAAAATGAAAATTTTGTACTGGAAATTTGAATAAAGTTTACTTCAGTCAATGTTTTTGGTAAACGGACCCGGACCCGGACCCGTGATTTGATGGTCCCAGAGGGTCCGTAGAAAAATATGGGACTTGGGCGTATGCCCGGAATCGAATTTAGAGGTCCCAAGTCCGAGAAATGAATTTTTAAAGAGAATTATTTTCTTAAAAATATAAAGTTTTTTGAAAATGAAATTTGAGGCGAAACCTGTGATATCGGATATGTATTATGACTCTGAAGCCCGGTCTGGTTCGACATGATTTATATGTTTTATCTGTGAAATTTGTTAGGAAACAGACTTAGTTTGATGTGATTCGTACCTTAAATGCAAAACTTAATGTTTATAGAGAACTGATGAATTTTCATGGATTTTTAGTTTAATTCATCGTGTTAGCGTTGTTTTATGTGGTTTGAAACCTCGAGCGAGACCATGTTAGGTTATATGACTCGTGTGTGTGGTTGGACGGGGTCCTGGGGGCCTTGGGTACATTTAGGATGCTCATCGAGTGTTTTTAGAACATGGGAGATAGTTGAACCATTGCTGGTTCTGTTGTCTCGCACCTGTGATGGACCTTCCGCAGGTTCGGCGAGGAGTTCACGAGTGCAGAATTAGCCCAAACCCCCAATCCTCGCAGGTGCAGTTAGTTTTCCGTAGGTGCGGGGCTGCAGGTGTGTGTGACCCCAGACATTTTAGTGAGTTTTCGCGTCTGTGATGATAGTTCCGCAGGTGCGGTCCCAGGGGTGCAGGTGCGGAATTGCTTGGCATAAAAGGGGCAGAACCGAGGGTTTATGTTATTTTCACCATTTTCGAATTGCGGAGCTCGGGAGAGGCGATTTTTTTTAGGCTTTTGCACCTGGTTAATTTGGGTAAGTGATTTCTATCCATTATAGATCAATTTCCATGTTTCAAATCTTAAATCCAACCTTTAATTTCGAAAATTTTGGGTAGAAAACGGGATAAACTTCATGGACCGAATTATTGACTTTTGATTGGGTTTTTGACCTCCGATTTGAGAGATTTTCATACGTTTAGACTTGTGGGTGAATGGGTGTTCGGAAAATATAATTTTTACCCGATTCCGTGATGTGGGACTGGGGAACCTTTTTGGGCAATTTCATAATTTCGCATTTTAGCTCTGGTATTTTTTGTTAAACTAGTTGCTTGTAGTATTATTTACACGTTGCTATTTATTAGAGTAGATTTGGGCCATTGGGAGTCGGATACCCGTGGCAAGAACATGATTTCAAGTTTGTTTTGAGCGGTTTAGGTAAGTATCTTGCCTAACCTTGTGTGGGGGGAATTACCCCTTAGGATTTGAGTCTTATATGTTGATTGTAGTCCATGTACGCAAGGTGGAGACTCAAGGTAAAACCGCTTCAGCGTTCACGGTTTCGGAGTCACCATCTTATATTTTTGTTTTAACTGTTACACTTATTCCAGAACAGTGGTATTTTTAGGAGTTTTAGTGTAAATTCTTAAAATCTTATGACTTGTACTTTCGGGTTTTGGGAATATAAAAGGTGTAAAGAATTATTTATTTCAGAAAAGTATTAGATTCTATTTATTATTGTTGTTATTCCTGAATATTAGGCTTACCTAGTCCTTAAGACTAGCTGCCATCACAATACCCAACAGAGGGAAATTTGGGTCGTGAGAAGTTGGTATCAGAGCTCTAGGTTTATAGGTGGTATGAGTCATAAGCGAGTTTAGTAGAGCCTTGTGGATCTATACAGAGACGTCTGTACTTATCGTCGAGAGGCTACGGGACTATTAGGATAACTTCACTTCCTTCTTTCCTATCGTGCGAGTTTATTAATCTTGATGTTTGAAATTTATCATTCGCCAGTAGCAGATGCCGCCAGGAGCAAGGTAAAGGCAGAGGCCGATGAGGGGCACGTGCCGCAGCTAGAGCACTTTCCAGAGAGGCCGTTGAGGAGCCACCGACAGTTCCAGCTGGGGGACCGGAGGCACCTGTTATTACACTCAAACTTGAGGAGACCTTGGCACTGTTCTGGGATGTGATTGGTACCTTAACTTAGGTGAGATTTATTTTGAGTGCACTAGCTACTTCCCAGGGCGGGGGAGGATTCCACACTCTCGTCGCCCATACTCCGGAGCAGCGAGATCAGGTTGGTCAGGTTCCGGGTGTCATGGCAGTACAACCTTGGATCCGAGCTCTGCCCGTGGTTAGGACAACAGCCTTTGAGGAGGAACAACTTAGACTCGAGAGGTACAAGAAGTACCACCCTCCTACCTTCAGTGGATTGGCGACATATGATGCTAAGGGTTTCCTGGAGGAGTGTCACCGCATTCTTCGTACTATGGGTATTTTGGAGACGAGCGGGGTTGCTTTCGTTACGTTACATCTCAAGGGAGCGACTTATAAGTGGTGGCGGGCATATGAGTTGGGTAGCCTGACCGAGTCAGCTTCACTTACATGGGATAAGTTTTCAGAGATGTTCTTGAGTGAGTTTGTACCTCAGTCCCTCCGATATGCATGGCACGTGGAGTTTGAGCGGCTGTGCCAGGGCACTATGTCAGTATCAGAGTATGCCGTCACGTTCAGTGATCTGGCATGGCATGCACCTAACTTTTGGTTGCTACAGTTAGAGAAAATGTTCGCAGATTCATTGAGGGCCTCAGGCGTGATATTCAGTTTAGCATGGCTCGGGAGTTAGAGTCGAATATTTGAATTCAGCAGGTGGTGGGGACTGCTCGCAGAGTTGACAGTATGTTGGATCGTGAGAGAGACGATAGGCGCGACTATAATAGAGATGTCAGACGAGGTCAGGAGAGTGAGGGCAGAGAAGTGAGGAGGCCTCTTGGGCCGGAGAGATTTATTGGTCCTTATTATGGAGGTAGGGTACGGCACGGTAGTAGTTTTATAGGTCAGCCAGTTCATTTTGCATTGCCGGCTTCGCATGGGATTTCAGGTATTCATGGGTCTCAGGGTACTCAGGTCGCGCAGTTTCCACAACCATGTCAGCGGAGAGGTTGTTTTGAGTGTAGAGATATCAGCCACAGGATGAGAGATTGTCCTAGGCTCCAGGCAGATGTGTTACAGCAAGGCATTCAGGCTAGTAGAGGGCGCCTAAGAGGAGGAGGCTCGAACCGTTGATGTGTTTCCTATAGTAGGTTGGAGGCCATTATGCCAGATGTTATAGTACAAGTATGTTTTGTTTTGTTGTAGAAGAGCACAATTTGTATTTAATTATAGCTCTGCTGGTCGGGACGAGTTCCCTCACTGTTGTTTTGTTTATGAGTGAGTTTCATGCTTTGCACTCTAGTTTGTTGTTAGCTCCTGTTGGGAGATTCTGTGAGTAGTATCCCATGTGTATTGGTTGTATCTATTCAGTATTGAGAGATATGAGACCAGTAGTAAATTCCTATTGTCCATTACGGTGGGTTTGATGTGATTCCTGAGTATTTTGTTTACGAGTTGTGATTTGATACTCCATCGAGATGTGAGATAAACTATCGTTATGATTTTATCAGCTGCGATGAATTAGTGGAGGAATTTCAATTGATATGATATAGTTTCAGTATGTGATTCAGAGTTGAGGGCGAGGTCCTCGTGATATTTTGTGATCCGATATGTTTAGACCGGGCTGAGTATAACAGTGGAAATTTTATCAGGATGGTATCCTTGTGATTTGTTAATCTGCCTTAGTTCCTTCCTTGTTATGTTGTTTTTTAAGTAGCATTGATAAAGAGTTGTGCCTGATGGGTTTGTTTGATTGTTTCCCTATGTGCTTCTTCTTTAATATTCATTCAATTTTTTTGTTTTGTGCTCCTTGAGTTTTATCTTGCGGGGTGTGTGCCTAGTTGTGTTAGTTTTGGCTTGGTGATTTGGGTGTCAAGGTATGAAATCTTTGTCTTTCTTTCTTTATTATCAGTGTGATGGAGGTTGGGATTGTAGTTCTACCAGATATGAGGCTAATTGCCAATGCTGAGTTGATTTCGGGCAGCCATTGCGACCAATGGGTTATTGGGGCTAATGTCGGATGTGGATTTAGAATCGGGTATTTTTGAAATGAGTAGAAGGTGAGAAATTGAGGTATGAGGCTTATCGATGATGATGAGAAGGCTATATGGCATTTGTGATGGTGTCATCAGTCTTATGTCGGTTGGTGTGACGTGGGATCGCCCGCGGGTGTGTGTTGGAAATGCGAAATTAGTGATTTGATGAGTTCCAAGGGAATCTTAGGACGCTCGAGGATGAACGTTTGTTTAAGAGGGGGTGATTGTGATGACCCAAAAGGGTCATCCGGTATATTCTATCTAATTCTATTTTTCGAGGTCGTGAAAACATCCTTCTGTCTCACCTTGACTTACGTGCGTAGCCCAGGTATGTAGCCAGGAAGCCTTTATGTGAAAAACTGATAAAAATTAAAATTTTGTATTTGAAATTTTAATAAAGTTGACTTCAGTCAACATTTTTGGTAAACTTACCCCAACTCGTGATTTGATGGTCCCGGAGGATCCGTAGAAAAATATGGGACTTGGGCGTATGCTCGGAATTGAATTCCGAGGTCCCATGTCCGAGAAATATATTTTTAAAGAAAATTATTTTCTGAAAAATATAAAGGTATTTAAAAATTAAATTTGAGGCGAAACCTGTGATATCGGGCCCATATTATGATTCCGAAGTCCGGTAAAGGTTCAACATGATTTATATGTGTTATCTATGAAATTTGGTAGGAAACGGACATAGTTTGACGTGATTCGGACCTTAAATGCAAAACTTGATGTTTATAGAAGTTTGAAGAATTTTCATGGATTTTTTGTTTAATTCATCGTGTTAGTGTTATTTTATGTGGTTTGAAACCTCGAGTGAGTCTTTGTTAGGTTTTGGATGCTCATCTATTGTTTTTAGAACTTTGGAGAATGGACCTTCCGCAGGTGCAGACACGCAGGTGCGGTGAGGAGTTCACATGTGCGAAATTAGCACAAACCCCCAATCCTCGCAGGTGCAGTTAGTTTTTCGTAGGTGCGTCCATTTGACCGCAGGTGCAACCCTAAAATTTTTAGTGGGTGTTCGCACCTGCGATGGTAGTTCCGCATGTGCGGGACTGCAGGTGCGGTCCCAGGGGCGCAGGTGCGGAATTACTGGGCCGAAAAGGGGCAGAACCAAGGGTTTATGTCATTTTCACCATTATTGAATTGGGGAGCTCGGGAGATGCAATTTTTGGAGGCTTTTGCTCCTGGTCAATTTGGGTAAGTTATTTCTATCCATTATAGACCAATTTCCATGATTCCAATCTTAGATCAAACCTTTAATTTCAAAAATTTTGGGTAGAAAATGGGATAAACTTCATAGACCGAATTATTGAGTTTTGATTGGGTTTTTGACCTTCCATTTGATAGAGTTTCATATGTTTAGACTTGTGAGTGAATGGGTGTCCGGAAAATATAATTTTTACCCAATTCCGAGACGTGGGCCCGGGGAACCTTTTTGGGCAATTTTCCTAATTTTGCGTTTTATCTTCGAATTAATTTGTTAAACTAGTTGATTGTAGTATTATTTGCACGATGCTATTGATTTGAGTAGGTTTGGGCTATTGGGAGTCCGATACCCATGGCAAGAACGTGATTTCAAGTTTGTTTTGAGCGGTTGAGGTAAGTATCTTGCCTAACATTGTGTGGGGGAATTACCTCTTAGGATTTGAGTTTTCTATGTTGATTGTAGTCCGTGTACGCGAGGTGACGAGCGCATGCTCGGACTTATTTGTTGAAAGTTGACCCTTTAGGAATCTTAGATCCTTATATTCGCCGAGTATGAACTGTCCTTAGCATGATTGAATTTCCTAATTTCTAGTGTTATCTTTATTTGCTTAAATGTGGAAGTTCTTACTTTTGGATTACTCCTATTTCCTACTTGACTCCTAATAGACTTATCCGAAGGTTTTATTCCCTTTACTGTCACAGTATATCTTCTTAACTGCGTATTTTAAATTTGCAATTAATTTCATCTTAACCTATAATTGTTTTGGTCTTAAATGAAGTTATAATTATTCTCTACTGCTTGTCCTTAAGTGGAAATTTTAGAATATTATCCTAACTGCTCAACCTTAAAGGAAGTTTAGATATTATATACCTTCATGACTTGCCTTATATGGGGTTATCGTATTTGCGTTGATTTCTTGTGTTCACCCGTGTAATTAGGTGCGGCTGTTAGATGCTATTCCCCTTCCTTGTTGAGTGATTCGTAATATGCCTAGCTCTCCTTATTCTATTTATTTGTCGAGAACTAGTTTTGGCTATCTTGTGGTCGAAGGCTCTTGAGTTGATGTATTAATTGTATCTTGAACTATTTCCATTGTTATTGTTGTACTTGTTGTGGTGATGCACGAGGTTTCTGCCGTGCGGTTGTTTATATGGGGATTTGCACAAGGTTTTTGTCGTGCCGTGTTTACTATTGATATTGCACATGTGGCATGATAAGGCGGGAGACGAGATTGAGTGTTGCGCATGTGGTGTGACAATGTGGGAACATGTTTATGCACGTGTGGCGAAACAAGGTGGGCATATACTGTAATATTGCACGCGTGGTGTGACAAGGTGGGCTATGTCAGGGATTGTTGTGATACTTGTGTTGGCCTGGTGGCATTCCTTGTTATTGATATTTTGTACTGGAACACTTACCGTGTGAGTTTAATCGTTTGGAAATTTATGAGATGAAAATGTATGTGTTGCCCCTTTGTTTTCCTTATGTCTATTGGTTGTTGAACTCATGTTAGGACATCTGCACAAGCATACACGTAGGTAAGTACTACTAATGGATTCAAGACTCCTTGTTGTTGTCAAGTATAGATACTCTTGTTGTGCTTACCGTATGGGTGGGAATGATCCAATTGGCACGTGAGTCATCCATGAATTTAGTACTCGAACGAGGGCGTAAGATGCCAAGTGTTAAGGTTCGGATATTGGGACCCGTAAATGATGATTTGTTCGAGGTTCGGAACCTCGTGGAGATGACTATGAGTTTGATGTATAAGTGGTTGAAGTTGTTGAGTCATTACATGCTCGTGTTGTATATTTACATGCCGGAGTTGTCCGTGTTCTACTCAGTCGTTGTGTTACTTTATGGTTTCCGCTGATACTTATTGTTTTTCCTTCTTTATCGAATTCACTATCTTCGTAGCTATATTTCGTAGCCTGTGTGTATATCATTATTTCCCTGATTCCTATATTGATACTTGTTCAATTATTATTAGACCAGTGGGTGTCATGACTAGTCCTCGTCACTACTTCACCGAGTTAATCTTGATACTTACTGGGCACCGTTGTGTTGTGCTCATACTACTCTTCTGCATATTATTGTGCAGATTCTAAGTTTTCGCATAGCCGGCTGATTGATTGATAGTACCACAGTTGCTGTTGTGGAGATTAAAGGTAAAAACGCTTTAGTGTTTGCGGTTCAGAGTCACCATCTTATATTTTTGTTTGAAGTGTTGCACTTATTTCTGAACAGTGGTATTTTTAGGAGTTTTAGTGTAAATTCTTAAAAGTTTATGACTTGGGAATATAAAATGTGTAAAGAATTATTTATTTCAGAAATGTATTAGATTTTATTTATTATTTTTTGTTATTCCTAAATATTAGGCTTACCTAGTCCTTAAGACTAGGTGCCATCACGATACTCAATGGTGGGAAATTTGGGTCGTGACACTTAGATACTCATAACTGAATCAAGTTAAGGAAATTTCCACTTTATGATAACTAGAAATTTTAATTGTAATGAAACTATCTGATATAGAGACCTCAGCCATACCATAGAAAGTATATCAACAGGCTCACCTTCGACGTTCTGACCCCTTTCCCCTAGCTGGACATGTATGTTGAGTTGTAACTGTAATGGGGCATGTAGCCTGAGTGCTCTAATGAAATATGACTCTTCCAAGTCTAGGAAAATTTCTACCACTAGCCAAAATAAAGTATCAATCTACCATGCGTTGTACAAAATTTTACGATTATGATTGAATCCTTTAATGAGTCTGTGAAACCAATTTAATCAATAGGATTTGGGAGAACTGATCCAAATAGTTAATGTTTCAATGGCTGGTCTTCCTCTTCGTAGGCATGCCACAAACACCGGCGGCCAATTTCTTCTTTTACTATGTTGTCTCAACATTGCTGAGCTACCCCATTTATTCATATAATCTTCGTTATTCTTTGGGATAACTCTAATCCCGATTGATGCACAACGATCACAAAAGTAGAGCTCTATACAGATAAATCTTGGCACAAACCCTATAGCCTAGAAGCTCGTCAACCACTGCACTCCCTCTAAATCACCCCAAAATCCGAAATCGTGACTTCCACACTTACTAGACCTTCCGTAGATTTAAAGTTGTTTATATAAATACTTTGGTAGTGAGGTATAGGGTTATTAAGGAGGAAGCATACCGCAAGTCCTAGTTTTATCTACTTGCAAAATCTCAGACCTTATACATTCTGGGCCAAGACTGATATAACACACGATTCCGCAATTAATTCCTCGACAATGGACTTCCCCACTTGGCACGAAGTTACAGGTCACAATGTCTGATAATCAATAATGTTAAACTTCACAGCACATATAAACCGACCCTGTTGCTTTCAACTTATCCCCATGATCTGCAATACTTAATAGCAGCGACCAAGAATATCTTATGGGTCTTTGAAAGATGTACCACTTAAATGGAGTGGAATTAGCTTGACGAACATGTCCAGTCTCCACAAAGCATCGAAAGTCATAGCTGCCCCATCAGTAATTATGGCTGCCACAAATGTCTGAACTACTCCAATTGGGTTGTCTGCTGGGTCTGTATCTGAGGAGTAGTCTGATCAGGAGTGTGGGTAGCAGGAGTCTCGACCCCTCCTCCAGCCTAAGATACGACTGCTGAAACTGGGAGTGCACCAGTCTGGGCTACACACTCGATAAGGCCCACTAATCGAACTAAAGCATCCTGAAGTACCGAGGTAGCAATGAACCCCTCTGGGACCTTAGCTGGTCCCGCTGGAAAGATCTATGCTGGAGCCCCTCATAATCTCTTTTTGAGGCTTCATAGCTGGGGCTGCTGCCCGAGCAATGTGCTAAGTCCTACCCTTGCCTCGGCTTCTGACGTGGCCTCGGCCTCTGCCCCTAATAGGAGCTGCTGCTGCTGGAAGACCTGATTGTTGTTAGCGGACGAGGAATCACGTCTTCTCTCCATTTGCGAGAGAATAGAAGAGTTCAATCAGTATTTTTCTGAGGTATCAAGAATCGCACAACAAAGTACAAATAAAACTGAGTTTGTTCCTAACTTTATAGCCTCTGAGATATAAGTACAGACATCTCTGCACCGATCCTTCAGAATCTATCAAGCTTGTTCTTGAATTGTAAGACCTATGCAACCTAGTGCTTAGATACCAACTTGTCACGACCCAAATTTCCAACCCACAAGATCGTGATGGCACCTAACACAATACTTGCTAGGCAAGCCGATGTTAGAAATTTACTAACCATTTCCTTTAAAAGATTACTTAACACGATAGAAAATCTTAAAAATAAAAACAAATATATCTAATGCTTTCCAATAAATGACTTCATGAATAATATTAGATAAAATGAAACGAACCATGAACTATTACCAACTATATATCTACCCAGGGTCAAGTGTCAGAATTCACGAACTACTAAGAATACTACAAATAATGGGCTGAAAGAAGTATATATGTCTATTTCGAATGAAATAAAACAACAACTAAATAGTGTAGAGAAGACTCCAAGTGTCTGCGAACGCCAACAGATCTACCTCGTGTCTCCAAATGATGATATCAACTACTAAAATCTCCTCACTATGGCTGATACCTGAATCTGCACAAAAGAGTGCAGAGTGTAGTATCGGTACGACCGACCCCATGTACCGAGTAAGTGCCGAGCCTAACCTCGATGAAGTAGTGACGAGGCTGCGATGGGGCATTAACAATATAACCTATGAAAAAAATACAATAAAGTAAAACAGAAATAATAATAATAATAAACTAAATAACCAGTAACTTGCAACAGTAAATAAAACAATTAGGATAACTCTTTTCAGATATAATCTATAATCAAACTCCTCAAAATTTCCAAGTTTCAATCTAAATCACAGTAAAATCAGAGTATGAAAACCTTTTTAATAAAATCAGAGTTTGAAGAACCTCATAGCAGCTGTCAGAATAATCATGGGGGTACTCTGACGGTGAACCAGTAAAAGTAGCAGTGAATAACTTAGTGAACCTATCCAGTCTCCACAAAGCATCTGCTGACATAGTTGCTCCCTCTGCTACCGGTGTTGCAATACCTGGCTGGCTGAGGTGCCGGAGTGTGAAATTGTGGAGCTTGCTGCTCTGGCGGTGGGTGGCAGGAGTCTTGGCACCTCCCGCAGCCTGAGAGACGGTTGGCGAAGTAGGAAGAAGACCCGCCTGTGCAACACTCTCCATGAGTCCGACTAGATGGACAAGAGCGCCCTGAAGCACTAGGGTAGCTATGTACCCCTCTGGGACCTGAGCTGATCCAACTGGGACTACCGGAACTGGGACCTCCTCGTCAGACTCGACCTGAGGGTCCTCCACTTGGGCTGCTGCTCTAAGCTGAGACTGGCCCCGGCCTCTAGCACGGCCTTATCCTCGACCTCGACCCCTCATAGGAGCTGTAGCAGGAGTGTCGGGCTGCTGAGCAGAACCAAGGGAAGAACGCGTCCTCGCCATCTGCGAGAGAATAGAATAGAAACTCAATCAGTACTCATAATTCACAGAGATGAAAAGAAATATGGAGTCATCCTAACTTTGCAGCCTCTAGGGGATAAATACAGACGTCTCCGTACCGATTCCTCAGACTCTACCAAGTTGTCTGTGCATTATGATACCTAAGTAACCTGGCTCTGGTACCAACTTATCACGCCTCGAAATCCCACCATCGGGCCGTGATGGCGTCTAACATTGATCCCACTAGACAAGCCAACGTGTACAGTTTAAACTAGCATGATAGCCTTGAATCAACAGAACGAACTAAAGCAGTTCACAACTTAACAGCAAAAAATAAATATAGTTCAAACCTATGTAAAGACAGCATAATAAAACAACGTATTAATTTCCCAGAACCTGGAGTCACAAACTCATGAACTGTCTACAAGAGTGCTAAATACAAGTCTGAAAGGAAATACATGACTGTCTTTGAAACTAGAGGAAAAACAAGACAGAAATGAAGACATAGGGATGGGAGAGACGCCAAGGCCCACGAACGCCAGCGGGTATACCTTGAAGCCTCTAGGATAAGCTGGAAGACACTTCCACTAATGATGTCCTACGGGTCCTGTTGCGTAATCTGCACAACATAAAGAAGTGCACGTGTAGCATCAGTACAACCGGCCCCATGTACGGGTTAGTGCCTAGCCTAACCTTGGCGAAGTAGTGACGAGGCTAGGACCAGACTACCAAATAAAACTGTGCAGTTCGAATAAATATTTATATGTACGAAGGAAAATAAATACATGGAGAAAACAATCAATAAAGAAAGGGGAACATGTTGTCGGGCGATAACAGTTTCACAAATGAAATCTCAAATAAGGAAAAAGAACAGCAAGGCTAGAGTATCAATAAGGATCAGAAATCACAGACTTACGCGATATCACCCTTCATGCTTTTACCATCGTCCTCACTATGCAATGTATAATGTAATCAATGTAAATCATGGCATGACATCACCCTTCATGCTTTTACTCTCGTCCTCACTATGTAATGTATAATGTAATCAATATAAATCATGGCATGGAATCACCCTTCATGCCTTTACTATCTTTCCTCGCAGTATAATCAATGAATATCGGTACGGAATGGTACATCGTACTACACGACATCACCCTTCGTGCTTTACACGCTTTCGTCACAATACCAAACAATGCACGGCATCACCCTTCGTGCTTTAACACTCTTCCTCACCAAACAACAATCACAAACAAGGGCAAGGGAGTAAACAGAATAGAAATAGAAATCCCGGCAAGGGAACAATAACAATAATCTCAACATCTCAGCAAGGAAGACAATATCAAACAATGCACGACATCACCCTTCGTGCTTTAACACTCTTCCTTACAATAGAAAATAGTGTACGGCATCACCCTTCGTGCTTTAACACTTTTCCTCACCCAAAAAACAATCACAAACAAGGGCAAGGAGTAAACAGAATAAAAATAGGAATCCCGGCAAGGGAACATCAATTAAACAATTAAATCTCGGCAAGGGAACAATAACAATAATCTCAACATCCTAGCAAGGGAGATAATCACTAAAGCAACAATGACCCGGCAAGGGTATATTTTAGTAACTCTTTTTCTTTCTCTCACTTTCATTTCATAGTTCACTCTATTACTTGAGCCAATGCTCCAAGGGGTTTAACTAATTCATATATCTTCACCATTCGTATTACACTTTGAGCCAATGCTCCAAAGGATTCAATTATCTTATATATCTTCACCATTCATGTTACAATTTGAGCCAATGCTCCTAAACCCTAAACCCTAAACGAGCGCTAAAGCAAGAAAATTCAAAAGAGCCTAACTCTACCCAAATTCCCCATTTTAAACTCTAAATTGCATGTTGATGCTTAGGAATTAATTAGATATATATTAAATATGAAGGAAACGAGTTCAAATTTACTAACCCAAGAAGTTTTGGTGAAGGATGGCTTTAATGGACGCCTAAGGACCTTGGAGAAGATGAACTTTGTGAAAACTTATGAAAAATCTCGAAGCTAATGTTCTGGAAACATTTATATACCACTGGGAAAAATTTCCCTTTGCGTTCGCGGAAGGGAGGTCGCGTTCGCGAATGATAGACTGGACAGACCATCGCGTTCGTGGAAAGGAGAACGCGAACGCGAAGGGTAAAAAGGCTGGGTTCCAGAAGTTGACTTACGTAAACGCGTGGGACAGCACGCGAACGCGATGAAGGAGACCTGTAAAGCTACGCAATCGCGGTCAACTGTACGCAAACGCGAAGAGGAAAAGAGGGCTAAGCCCTCAGGGTCAATTGACCCTACTCTAACGCGAAGCCAAGGATGCGAACGCGATGAAAGGAAAATGGGAAGCTTCGCGAAGTCGGATGATGCGTCACGAACGCTAAGAAGGAATGGCCTGCAACTGCTGAAGCCAAAAAAAAACCAAGCAATCTTCCTAAGTTCAAAATCACTCTGAGACACCTCCGAAGCACTCCCGAGCCCTCAGGCATCCTAACCAATCACATGCACTAACTCAACAACATCCTACAAACTTAACCGTGCGATCAGATCGCCAATATAACATCGAAAACAACGAATCAACCCTCAAAATTACTAGTTTTTCTTCAAACTTCATAAACTTTTAAATTTATAGTCTTATATCCGAAACACGTCAAACGACGTCCAATTTCAACCAAACTTCACAGAAATATCTTAAACTGCATATAAGACCTGTACCGGGCGCCGGAACCAAAATACGGGCTCGATACCAACACATTCTAACAAATTTTCAGTTCACTTTTCTTTATAAATTTCAGAAATACAACTTCACTCAAAAATTCATTTCTCGGGCTTGGGACCTCATAATTCGATTCAGGGCATACGCCCAAGTCCCATATTTTCCTACAGACCCTTCAGGACCATCAAAGCACGGGTCCAGGTCCGTTTACCCAAAATGTTGACCGGAGTAAAATTTACTCATTTTAATATCAAATTTTAGCACTTTTCACAGAATTTCATTCTTAAGCTGTCCGGCCACGCGCCCGGACTGTGCACGCAAATCGAGGCAACTAAAGGTGAGGTTTTTAATGCCTCGAAAGTACGGAATGAGTAATAAAATAGGTGATGACCCTTTGTGTCGTCACAACTATACTTATAATCGAACTAACTATTACAATTATGTACACGTACAAGTGACATAGTTGTGATGCCAAAAACGAACGAAGGTACACGTCCACGTGACCATGGCTAAAAATTCATAGTGAAGTGAAACGCCTTAATCAAATAATCGTAGAAATGCTTTTAGGTGCGATTTTTCTTAAACTACTATCGTGATTACGTACCTGTTCGCGTGACGTGATTACGATTTTTTTCAAATAAATTAAAGGTAGGCGTTCGCGCGACGTTGACCAAACCTTTTTGAAATAAACTAAGCGTTGTGAATTGTGTACACGTACGTGTGATATGATTATTGACACACCAAACTAAACAAGTATACATACGCATAACTCGTATGAAGATAATTCTTTAAATACGAATAATCGAGTAATTTGAAATGGTGAAAGGTAAAATACATATAGGTCCTAAAATGAGTAATATAAGCCAAGTAGAAATTGCTAAAGCGATTTTGCTAAAACCACGAAACTTGGGAGTGCCTAAAACCACATAATTCCTTACCTGGACTTCTGGTTGCGTAGACTTTTAATGGAGTCAAAAAATTTTCTCGATTTGAGATTTTAAATAAATGGTGACTCGGAACACGGTAAATAAATAATTCTTAGTGGCGACTCTTAAATTAATTAAATAATCCCAATTCGAATAATGTCACTTCAATTAGAAAAACCCCCATATCCTCCTTTCGAGAAAAAGCAGGTGTGACAGCTCGGGCGACTCTACCGGGGATCGAACCCAAAATCTCTGGTTCAGGGTTCAAGAATTTGAGCTTGTAATGTGATTTATACTTTGCAATATTGATTTTGATATTACTGTATTTGTGGGCCTAATCTGCTAATTGCCACTCATTTACCGCTTTGATATTATTTGAACTATATTAAATTGTCTCCTTACGCCTCCCTTCTGAGTCTTCTAAAAATATGGTGCACACATACGCATGGCCAACTTTTCTGTTAGAGGTCATACCGAATAGAACGAGGATTGATCAGCCACTAGGCAGGGTAGACTTTAATGCTCTTGTTAAATCGCTCCCACCTCGGCTCTAGTTGTCCGCTTGGGTAAGCCATGTCTAGAACATACCTCCAGGTTTAAACCTGTCACGACCTAGATCCTAACATGTCATGATGGCACCTATCGTGGAACTAGGCAAGCCAACCATCACATAACTACCCATCCGTTCCATAAAAAAATTTCAATAATAAATAACAGCAACAACAAAGCATAAAATAATTTCTTTAAGTATTTATTCCCCAATAATAATCTAACATTCTAAACAATCCTCCCAAGAAGATGCGGGCGCTGAACAGCTACCTCGAAATCCCGTAAGCTGCTGAATACAAACGAAGACAGGTACTGCTTCGAACCGGTACCGGGATCTGTGCACAGGGGCACAGGGAGTAATAATGAGTACGCCAACTCAGTAGTAATGAAAGTAAATCACAGTCTGAGAAAAACAAAACACACAGTAAAGATACCCCAATTCACAAAAAAAAAGAAGTAAAACACCAAGTCACCATAAAGTATTCATCAAAGACATAAGTTCCAAAACCAATTTCCAGAAATCCTTTCAAACAAGTATAATTTCAATATATCTCAGTAAAGCTCTCAGTAAAATAAGTTTGAAAAAACGAAGTGAATCATAGTCAAAAACTCAGTAAAATCATCATAAAACTACCCCTCGGGCCATAATAATCCCTCATAACATTTCCCTCAGCACCTAACCATCACTTCGTATCAGCCCAGCAGGCAACCTCACAGTCACTCAGTATCAACCCCGCGGGAAACCTCACAATCACTCAGTATCAGCCTCGCGGGCATCACTCGCACTCAGTTGGTACCTACGCTCACTGGGGTGTACAGACTCCGGAGGGGCTCCTACAGCCCAAGCGCTATACCAAGCCACATCATGCCATAAATCACTCGCAATATTGGCCCTCGGCCTCTCTCGTATCATAACATCCTCACAATATTGGCCCGCGGGCTCACTCAGTCACACACTCTCAACATGCCACTCGGGCCATCATTATACCGGGTTCTCGACCCAAAACAATGTTTCATTTTCAAGAAATAATATCAAAATACTCTAAGTGTCAAAACAATTATGAAGAAAAGACTGAGTGGAAATCATAACATATCAAGTGAGGAAAATAGTAAAAACCCCCTAGGGGTAAACAGATAGGCACTAGGCCCCAAACAAGTCTTGTAGCTCAAATTATATCAAAATATATCAATACTATTAAGCGTAGGCTTTAAAATAGGCTTCGCAACTCAATAGTTGCCTAAAAAGGAATATATTTCCAAATTTCCAATCTTTGCATTCCAAAATCCGAATGACTGGGGTTTCATACCCTTAGGAGAGGATTTAAAGATATTACTTACCTCATACTAGCCCGAAAAGCTACTCTGCAACCCGCTTGCCTCTGCAATCAACTTCCGAACACTCCAAAACTATAAAGATCAGATCTTTATCATCAAATTATGCTAAAGGAATGAATTCCAATTTAAGAGTACCAATTTTAGCATAAAACCCGAAATTAGCCAAAACACGACCCCCGAGCCCACTTCTCGGAACTCGACAAATTTTATACGAAAATGTTCCTCGTCATCTCACGAGTACGTACATATAAAGAACACTAATATTGGAGTTCGTTTGACCTCTCAAATCGAACCCTAAAAGTCTTATAATCTAAAGCCCTAACTCCACCTTTTTATATTGATTTTCATGAATTTAACATTGATATTATGTTCCTTAATCACCTATAATCGAGTATTAGGGTCCCAAATCTTTACCTGAATGAAGAACAGTGATTTACTTTCTTCAAAATTGCCTCAAAAGCTCTTTTCCCGTACAATAATGGTTGAAAAAAAAGCATTGGTCGCGGAGGGTTTGTATAAATACTGCCCAGTTCTTTATTCATCGCGATCGCGAAGCACAATTTCTCAGCTACCTAAAAATACTGTATGCGATCGCAAACTTAGCCACGCGATCGCGGAGCTCCAATTTCTGGCCCACTGCGATTGCACCCCTATTCACGCGATCTTGATGAAAACTGCCCCACTCATGCGCCCCCTCATTTACTGTACGCGACTGGAACATGCTCCACGCGATCGCACTGCTCAACCTCTGCGATCTCGAATACACTTATGCAATCGCAGACATCAAAATTCTGCCCCTGTCAATTTGAACTACGCGATCGCGTCTCTCATCATGCGATTGCGTCTCTCATCACGTGATTGCGGTGAAGCATTTCCTGTTGCACAAAAACCAGAAAACCAACAATTCTCTAAGGCTCGAAAATGCCCGTTAACCACCCGAAATCAATCCCGAGCCCCTCGGGACCCCAACAAAAGTTACCAACACATCATAAATTATTGAAACTTAGTTGCACTCACAAAACACTAAAAATAACATCAAACCACAAAAATCACATCGGATTCAAGCCTAAGAACGTTGAATTTTTTGAATTCAACCAATGACGCCGAAACTATCCAAAACAACTCCGATTGACCTGAAATTTTTCAGACATATCCAAAACGACATTACGTACCTGTTCCAACTGTCAGAATTTCATTCCTACCCTGATAGCCTATTTTGCACTGTTGATCGGAAATCACCAAAAACTGACTTTCGCCAATTCAAGCCTAATTCTACATCGGACATCACAAAATATTCTAAACACATTCCTAAGTCCCAAATCACGTAATGAAGCTATCCAAACCACAAAATCTATATTCCGAGGTCGTGTACGAATACGTCAACTGTCAGTTGACTTTTCCAACTATAAAGCTATTTTTAAAGACTAAGTGACTAAATTCTCATTATAATTATTCCGATTCCGAGCCTACCAACTCTAACACATCAAGATATGACAAGCAAAAAACAGTAATAATAATGAAATTTCTACTGAACGACCGGCCGGGTCGTTACAAAACCTAGAATAACAAAGCCTCATGACGGATCGCTAGTAGCAACTCTTGTTTGCATCACGTGCATTTAACTTAGGGGAATCAACATAGGGGTTGAGCCCGGGTAGGACAGGTGTACCCAAAATAAAATATCTTATTCATGCATCTTACCTGCTATGTGTGCATTTATTTGCTTCGGCTTGTTTGTTGACTGGCTAAAGAAAGAAAATCAACAAAAAAATAAAGAGGGAGGTAGGATAGTAAATTCACCTGGTTATAGTAAAACCCGACATTTGAAAATTCCTCGAAACTCTGTCAAAATTTTTTAAAAAAGAAAAAAGAATGTATCGTGTTTTTATCTTTTCAATGATGTAAAAACTTACCGAATTTCGCGGGTCTGATTCTCATCGGATGTGAGATACGTAGGCAGACCTCATTGATACCGACCCTAATTTTTGTGACAAAATAATGTAATAAAGTATGTTATTGGTCAAAAGAATAATACCAAACCAGCTTGGGTTAAGTCTTGTGTCATGTTTGCCAGAATAGCCTTGAAACACCTTTATATTGTCGAACGGTTATTTTGCTTAGAACAGATGTATCTGTCAATAAGGCATCACTTTTCCCAAAAAATGGTGGCTTAAGAAGGACTCAAAACTTTATTCAAAAGTGGGAAGGGGCTATTATTGCAAAAATGACCGTTTTGGTCAATGTTGCACAAATAGCCACCTTCAGGTGATTCCTCTTTAAAAAATTGAAAACTGGTTCTTGCAAAAAGAGTAGGTTGGCCTGTCTTTCAAAATAAAATCAACCCTAACCCCAACCACTCTCAGGTATATAATGAATACCGTTCAGAAACCACCATTAAATGTCGTAGAGCAAGCTCCACTACATCTTCAAATGTGGTGGTATGATTTGGATAAAGAGGGTCAAGACTGGGTAGTTGAACATCTGGGTTTTCTCACGGATATCATGGAAGGCAAGCCCCTGAATGATTTAATCAAGGCTTTGTTGAATTTTTGGGATCCTGTCCGCAATGTCTTCCGCTTCTCAGACATCGAGATCACTCCCACCTTGGAGGAAATAGTTGGGTATGCAGTTTTGGCTGAGGTTTAAGAAATAAGCAGCTTATATTCCGGAGGCCTCTTTCGGTGCTCCGTATCTTTGATATCATGAACATCGGCAAGAAAATAAGAAAGAACCGTGAAAACGAGGGATGCTGCTCATTCTACTTCTTGTACTCTAGGTATGGGCATCCAGAGTGGTTTGAAACGCATGAAAAAGGGCTGAATAACAAGCAAAGCAAGTATACTTGGAAAATTCATCGTTGCTTTGCCTTCATTGTTGCATCTATGGGCGTCATGGTCTTCCCAAATGAAATTGATACAGTTGATATCCGTATAGATAGGATTGTGCAAGTCCTAACTTCCAAGGAAGATCACACTCTTGCTCCGTTGATATTATCAGATATCTATCGGGTATTGACATGGTGTAAGTCGGGGGTAACATTCTTCAAGGTTGCAATATCCTTTTACAAATGTGGCTAGTTGAACACCATCGCCATCATCCGAAATTTATGAACTACGGCCGAAACAGGAGGAACTTCATTGAGAGCTATGAAGAGAGAGTAAAATATTACAACTCTCCAGAGGGGGTTGAAGCTTGGATCGCTCACTTGAGAACTTTAAAAGTAAACTAGATTGAGTGGACTTTAGGATGGCTACTGGTGAGGGAAGTCATACATATGATAGCCGCAATGAATTATTTGCTATTGATGGGCTTGAGAAGTGTCCAACAATATGGACCGCAAAGGGTTCTGAGAAAATTGGGAAGATATCAAGTAGTGCCAGAGGATGAAGACCTGAGTGTCCAAGTTATAGAGCTACACCCTGAGGCCCCACTTACCGAGGCTTTAATCCAACATATCTGGAATGGTTGCCGATACTTGAAAGAGGAAACCCAAGTACCTGATCTTGCAACAGGTGAAGTGGATCCAGTCTATGCAGCATGGTTCGAAAAAAGGAATTGCATTAATGAGGATCCAGAGCCCGATCCACAAAGGCCCGCAAAAAGGCCTCACAATCAAGCTTTCGATGATGAAGTCCAAGAACAGTTGGCCTGG
>ML399905.1:0-35987 GCA_005239525.1 Nicotiana knightiana | reverse complement strand
GGGGAAGAAAAGAAATATCAAGCCTCTATCAATTCCTTGTATTAAAGGTTAAGAAACCTTGCATTAGACAATGACTTATAGGTGTAAGTATCCACAGGTGAAAAGAGAAAATTAACCCGAGACAACGAGGCGCTCCGAGCCTAACTCCAGAACATGAGGATACCCGCTGAAACGCCTATAAAAAGCGAGAGAGATGAAAAAATCATCATCAACATAAGAATGAAGGTCCACGACTATGGGGCTGACTTGATAAAGACCAAAAAAAATTTGATAGATGCTCAAACAATGTTAGCTAAAGGAGAAGAAGAACATGTCCACCGTTTGAGAAAGATATAGGACAAAGAAATAACAGTTCTAAAGGACAAATTGTTTGCCCTTGGGAATGAAATCGTCCAGCAAACCAAAGATTTTAAGACAGAAAAAGATCATTGCTACGCACTAATTTTCCAACTAGAAGAAAGCGTGCAACAACTACAGGACCAAAGCAAGACAAGTGCACAAGTGCTGGAAGCCCGGGCCCAGAAAATTTGGCGTATGCTTCAACAAAATGGAGTTATCAGAACCAGGATTAAGGAAATACCTGACTATGTTGTGATGAAATGGCACGAGTGAGAAGACATGACTAGGCCCGTGTTTTTCTCTTCTTTGATGACCTTCGTCCACCAAGTAATGGATGACTTAGACAGTCTTCAAGAAGACATCGCGCGAAGGCCGCACATAGA
This sequence comes from Nicotiana knightiana, assembly GCA_005239525.1. Taxonomy (NCBI): domain Eukaryota; kingdom Viridiplantae; phylum Streptophyta; class Magnoliopsida; order Solanales; family Solanaceae; genus Nicotiana; species Nicotiana knightiana. The sequence continues at coordinate 35,265 of ML399905.1, read as the reverse complement.
CCAGCTAATGCCCCGCATGCTTCAAGATGACCAGTAGAGGCTCTCGTGTACTTTTGACTTTCCAGTTTTTGAGTCTGTATTTTACTTCTTTCTAATTTTTTATTCAAAATTGTTTTGTCATTATTTTGAGTCTGTATGTTTTCTTTTGTAGTCGTCAGTACTTTTGTATTTTAATGCTTTAAATGTCTCCAACTAATCGGTTTGTTGTGTATGCTATTGAGAACATGTTCTATTTTTAGGTGGTTGGTTTTTGTGGTGGTAATCTGGCTTCACACCCTTATTTCATGAGAGCTAAAGGAAGTATTGTCATGGCCTCAGAAAGTCATCTACCCATCATTGACCCCAAAGATAGCCCGATATCGGCTATCCCGCAGCCGAAGTCGGCAGCTGTTGAGGAAAATAGAAGGCTACGATGCTGCATGCTAGAAATTTGGGATGCATGGTCCAATGGTAGGGAGCCTCCTAGTACTATCCCTCGATTCCCTGAATTTATCCCTAGGATGGGAGGAACTACCAATGTCCCTATCCCAGTAACCAACCCATTCATTCCATTTGGGTACCCCACCATGTCAACCAACTTCACTGGTATTCCTTCTGAGGTTCGCCCCCATGAACCATCTTCAAGAATATCATCTACAGTGTTCACAACACCAACATCTACTATGGCACAACCAACACTGCCTCGACAAAGCTTCGAACCATCAACTTTCACTTTCCAAGCACCCTAATTTCAATTAGACAGGCTCGGGTTACCCCAAATTTCTATCCTCGGCACCCACAATTTGAGTGTCCCATAGAACATGAGAGATCCATGAGGAATCATGAACAAGAAGAGATAGCACGATAAATGAAAAGCATCGAGCAAAGCCTCAAGAATATGCATGGCCTGAGTGGCCAAAAGTGTGTTCCATATGCTGATATGTGCATGTTCCCACACGTGCATTTACCCGTTGGATTTAAAATTCCAATTTTCAAAAGATATGACGGGCATGTACACAATTGCTCACTTGAGCGATATTGTAACCAGCTAAGGGGTGATGGTTGAGAAGAAGAGCTGATAATGGCCTATTTTGGAGAGAGCCTCACCAGAATTGCTTCTCAGTGGTATATGGAACAAGACATCTAATAGTTGGCATGTATGGGACGACCTAGCCCGGGATTTTTTAAGGCAATTCCAATACAATATTGAAATATCCCCGGACAGGAATTCTTTGACCAACCTAAAAAATAAAGCCTCGAAAAGTTTCCGGGAATATGCTACCAAATAGAGTGAAAAAGCGGCAAGGGTAAAACCCCCTATGGATAAGGCCAAGATGGTCAGTCTCTTCTTAGAGGCCCTAGAGGCCGATTATTTCAAAAACATGATGTCTGCAATGGGCAAACCGCTTGCGCAGGCCATAAAAATTGGAGAAATAGTAGAAAACGGCTTGAAACCAGGCTACATCAAAGTCAATCAGCTTTAAGAGCCACTTCCCAAGCCATCCATATCGGCTCAGGAGGATTAGCAAGCTGGAAGAAAAAATAAGGAGGAGCCATGATGGCTTCAAGCTTGAGAAACTCTCGTCGACCCCAGGATTATTCTGGTCCACCTTCTAGGACCCCGTAGCATTATTACCCTCGCCAGGATGCATCATATACTATGGCCCCTCATCCTTATGCAGTAATGAACGCCCAACCATACACCCAGCCACACCAACATTACAACAAAAATAGAGCTCCACCTCTAAGAAATAACCCTCCCCACAAAACTCCGTGTAATCCCCGTCCTCCACAGAACTATTACCAATATAACACATGCCCCCGTGAACCACCTACGAAAACTGATTTCACCCCTATTGCTAAATTATACTCCAGCCTCTTCCCAAAATTAGTCCAAATGGGTTTGTTGGAGCATGTACATCCAAACAGACATAACCCAAAGTCTCCATCCTACCGGCAAGTTACCAGGTGCGCTTATCACTCAGGGGCGGAAGGGAATGACACTTAAGATTGTTGGACCCTTAAGAGTGTAGTAGAGAATCTCATAGAACAGGAGCGGGTAATGTTGAGGAACGTGGAAGTTCCTAATGTAACTAACAATCTATTACTGGCTCACAATAACGGGCTAGTAAACATGATGATCTGTGAGGACAAACAATTCAACCCAGCATTAAAAGCTACCATTGCCATCGTCGACTCAGTAAAGAAACCTAAAGCAATGGCAACAGATTATACTGTTTAATTCAAGCTAAGGAGCGAAATTTTGTAAAATGACCAATACGCCCCTCAGGCCCATGACTCGAAATTGGGTAAAAGTTATATTTTCCAAACCCTTATTCACTCACGAGTCTAACCATATGAAAATCTCTCAAATTGGAGGTCAAATACCCAATCAAACCCCCAAAATTTTGTCTAGGAAGTTTCTTCCCATTTTTCCCAATTTTAAAATCAAAAATCTCGAATTTAAGGGCGAAATTTAAGATTAGGAACATGGAATTTATCCTATGATTGTTTGAAATCACTAACCTTTAATACCTAATCGAAAATCTCCACAGGAATCAAAATCAATATTATGCAAAGATTCAATCCTAGGAACTTAGGAAATTCTAGAATTCACATCTGATGCTGAAACACGTGTAAACTTATCTGAATGACCTCAAAATTTTCACACACATCCCAAATGACATAAAGCAACTACTGCAACTTCCGGAATTCAATTCCGACCCTCGGATAAAAAATTCAGTGTCGGACCGGAAATTCCAAAAAATCAAACTTTGGCATTCCAAGCCTAAATGAGCTACGGACTTCCAAAATACATTACGAACACACTCCCAACCCCAAAATTACCTAACGGAGCTAACAGAACCATCATATTTTCATTCCGAGACCGTCTTCACACTGCTCTAACTACGGGCAACTTTCCAACACTTAAGCTCTCATTTAGGGACTAAATGTCCCAAAACTCTCCGAAACTCAAAACCGAACGTCCCGTCAATTCAATTAAGCAGAAATAGACATGGAGAAAAAAGTTAACAGGGGATCGGGGCGTTAATTCTTAAGACAACCGGGCGGGTCATCACAAAACCTGTGTATGTTAGAGGCGGTAAGCTCGATTAGTCCAATAACATCCATGCCCCAAGCGACGAACGACCATGGCGAACTTGATGCATTAAGCTCACTGGGAGGTACCTTTATAATATCCCCATGTATCTAACAATGGTGGCATTTTTTAACTTACTGGATGCAATCCGTTTCCATGGTCATCTAGAAATAATCGACCCGAAGTATCTTCTTTGCTAGAACGAACTCGTTCATCTGAGGACCGCACGTACCATCATGTATCTCTTCCAATAGTTTTGTTGCTTCTTTTGCTTCGACACAGCTTAGTAAACCCAAATCAGGAGTCCTGCTATATAGGATCCCTCCCTTGTGAAAGAAATTGTGTGACAACCTTCGAAGTGTGCGTTTCTTAGTAGCGTTTGTAACTTCTGGATATTCTCCCTTTGCCGAGTACTCTTTTATATCATGAAACCTAGGCTTTCCGTCTGCTTCTTCTTCAACATGGGCGCAGCAGGCCGGCTGATTGTGGATCCCCGCTAGGATGGGATCGATGAAATTCTTGTCTGGATATTGGATCATAGATGACAAGGTAGCCAATGCATCGGTGAACTCATTCTGGATTTGGGGATGTGCCGGAACTCTATCTTTGTGAACCTCTTTTTCAGCTCCTGTACATGATGTAGATATGGCAGTATCTTCAATGTCTTGGTCGCCCATTCTCCTTGTACTTGGTGTATCAATAGGTATGAATCACCAATCACTAATAACTCCTGAACGTTCATGTCGATGGCCAAGTTGAGCCCTAAGATGCAGGCCTCATATTTAGCCATGTTGTTGGTGCTGGGAAACTTGAGTTTGGCCGATACTGGATAGTGCTGAATGGTTTTTGATATTAAGACTACCCCAATACCTACGCCTTTGAAGTTTGCGGCCCGATCAAAGAACATCCTCGAACCATCGTAGGATTCTGCAATGTCCTATCCTACGAATAACACTTCTTCATCGGGAAAATATGTTTTTAATGGTTCGTATTCCCCGTCCACTAGATTTTCAGTGAGATGATCTGCTAATGCTTTTCCCTTGACCGCCTTCTAAGTCACATAAATAATGTCGAACTCACTTAACAGGATTTGACATTTGGCCAGTTTGCTAGTGGGCATGGGCTTCTGAAAGATGTATTTCAACGGATCCATCCTTGATATGAGGTACGTTGTATATGCACAGAAATAGTGCCACATCTTTTGTGCGACTCAAGTCAGAGCACAGCAAGTGTGTTCCAATAAAGAGTAGCGGGCTTCATATGGAGTGAATTTCTAGCTAAGATAGTAAATGGCCTGCCCTTTCCTTCCTGTCTCGTCATGTTGCCCAAGAACGCAACTGAAAGCTCCATCTAACACAGCAAGGTAAAGTAACAGAGGTCTACCTGGATCGGGTGATACCAGGACTGGTGGTGTTGAGAGGTACTCCTTGTTTCTGTTAAAGGATTTTTGACAATCCTTGGTCCACTTGGTTGCAGCATCTTTTCTCAACATTTTGAGGATCGATTCACAAATGTCAGTAGACTGGGCTATGAACCGACTGATGTAAATGATCCTCCCCAGGAAACCCATAACATCCTTCTTGTTCTTTGGTGGTCTCAATTCTTGGATGGCTTTGACCTTTGATGGATCCAACTCTATTCCTCGGCGACTGACGATGAACCCTAGTAACTTGCCAGCAGGAACCCCGAATGCGCACTTTGTAGGGTCAAGGTTCAAATTGTACTTCCTTAACATGTTGAAGAACTTCCTCAGATCTTCCATATGGTCAGCAACTCTCCTTGATTTGATGATTATGTCATCCACATATACCTCTATCTTCTTGTGAATCATATCATGAAATATAGTATTCATGGCCCTCATGTAGGTGGCCCCTACATTCTTCAGACCGAATGGCATCATCTTGTAACAATACACCTCCCACAGCGTAATGAATGCCGTTTTCTCAGCATCTTCCTTGTCCATCCAAATACGATGGTAGCCAGCGAAACAAACTACAAAGGACTGCAGCTCATGCTTGGCGCAATTGTCAATTGGGATGTGTATATTTAGCAAGGGGAAGTCGTCTTTTGGACTAGCCCGGTTGAGATCCCGGTAGTCGACACAGACTCTAACCTTCCCATCTTTCTTTGGCACAGGCACGATGTTCGCTAACCATGTCGGTTATTCAACCACCCGGAGAACCCTGGCGTTGATTTTCTTGGTGACCTCTTCTTTTACTTTCAAACTCATGTCTGGTTTGAACTTCCTAAACTTTTGCTTCACCGGTGGGCATGTCGGATCGGTTGGCAATTTGCGGGCCACAATAGATGTACTGAGGCCAGTCATGTCATCAAACGACCAGGCGAATATGTCCTTATATTCTCCTAACAATTATGTAGATTCCTCATTTTCTAATGGCGACAAATGAACGCTGATGCGTGTTTCTCTGAAGTTCTCTGTGTTTCCTTTGTTGACAACCTAAGTCTCGTCCAAGTTAGACTTAGGTCTATTCTCAAATTTCTCGACCTCTTTAACAATATCCTCAGGTATATCATCCTTGTATGAATCGGAATCCGTTTGTTGCATTGCCTCATTGCATGTCACAGTCGTCGGTTCATCAAGATAAGTAATAGTAATGTTGTGCAAATAAAGTAATGGGGAGGAAAATAGTAGCAAGTAAATATACGATTTATAGAGAAACTGCAAATGCTCTGATAAATTGAATAATCGTTTGAACATAGGAGCTCTTTCTCGCAGAAGTTAAAAATGCGAAAAGGAAGAAAATTTGTTAAGTAAATAAGCTCTAAATAAACGCTTGTTTTGCTAACCTTGCTACCCCGAGGCTCGACGGGCTTTGGTCGTCCTGAGAAACAAATTCTTGAGATATGGTCCTCTTCTCACGACCTGTATGGAAGGTCCTTCCTCCCCCTCCTCTTCAAGAATGACACACCAGTCCATATCTTCATCGTCCTGAAATATATCCCTCATTGCTTCTAACGCTTCCTCTTCGTCCGTACCGTAGATGATATCAGCTTGCGGAAAAGTTTGCTCCAGGTGAGGTATCAACTGCTCCAATGGGTACTAAGGATTGCGCCATAGTGGAGACCATTTCTTGAATTCCTTCCAAGTGTACTCATACCCCAGCGTGAAAGTAGTACCGTGTTTCTTGAGTGTTATTGGCTTCGTTATTTCCTGAAGATTTTTACCAAGCCCTTTGCCTGTCTCGTATCCTTTCCAGTTCAAGATGATCTTGATCTTATTCCTACTATTTGTCCATATCAATGGCATTAACTCGTTCAATGTTGTGGTAGATTTCTCCATCCAACTTCCTTCTCCCATCAATGACCGAAAAAGTCTGGCGATCGTATATATGGTTGCTACCGTCGCCACGAATGTTTACCTCTTGATGATTCCATTCAAACTTCAACGCTTTATGTAGGGTTGATGCCACAGCCCCAGCAGCGTGTATCCAAGTTCGCCCTATAGTAATTGCGAGATTCTTCGGATCACCCCCTGCAATTAGTCCAATTGATCCCTCGGGATCCCAATCATCATCTACTTCAATCATATGGACACCACCTTTATGGGCTGGCACCGGATTAGTGCGAACATTAGAAGTGGGGTCCTTGGCTACAATGATCTTGTTGTCTATGGGGGTTTGTATCTTGTCTTTCAAACAACGACATTCCTCGATGGTGTGTCCCTTCATACCGGAGGGGTAAGCACATGACTTGTTTGGGTTGATCCATTGACAAGGGTTCTCAGGGGTGGCAGCAGAAATGGGTGTGACATAACCGGCATCTTTGAGTTTTTCATATAGTTGATCATTGGGCTCGGCTGTGGCAGTATATTATTTTGGAGGGCGACGGTCGAAGTTAGGGCGAGGTCTTGGGATGTTTTTGCGAGTAGATGGTGATTGGTAGTAAGAAGGTTGGGAATTGTAGGCATTGTAAATAGGGTGCTTGGTATTGAGGGGAAGGTGCTTTGTAACTTGGAGCTGGTTGGTATGTGAATGAGGGTTCTGGATATACTTGGTATTTGGGCGGGGACATGACTTTTTTGACAACCATAAAGGCTCCCACAACCCTTTTCTTGGACACATCACCTGACTACAGAGCTTTATTAGTATCTTGTAAAACTTCAAAGTTGGTAACCATAGCGCTTTTGATGCGCTCTTCGATTCACTTTCCCTATTTGATGATGTCAGAGAACTTGTGACCTTCGACCATTATCAGCCGCTCGTAATATTGAGGATCCTGAGCTCGTACAAAGAATTTCTTCATTTGTTCCTCTTCTAAGACTTGCCTACCCTTGGTAGCTTCTGACCTCCAACGAGTAGCATACTCGCGAAAGGTCTCCGTTAGCTTCTTCTTTAAATTTGGGATGTAGAATACATACGGAGCATTCTCTGTGTTGAAACTGAATCGATCCATGAAGTCTGTTTCCATGCTTACCTAATTAGTCCATTCTTTGGATGCTGGCTAATGTACCAGGACAGTGCATCTCCTTTCAAACTTCTCATGAAGAGTTTCATGCAGATTCTTTCATATTTTCCCACGCCAACCAATTTGTCATAATAAGTTCTCAAATAGACTCTTGGATCACCAGTACCATCGAACATCTCGAACTTAGGAGGTTTGTACCCTCGGGCTGTCCGACATCAGGTTGTATGCAAAGATCTTCATAGTTCATCTCCTCAATCCCTTTAACTCTTTCGACGCCCTGAACTCGGTTGGTCAACTTCTTGAGTTCCTCGGCCAAATCCCTGATGAGCCTATCCTTCTCGTCAGACTCAGGGGTATGCAGTGTGGAATGGGCCACGGTTTCCACATAAATGGGATTATTGTAGGCCTGGAAGTGGTCTTTTGGCTGATCCCGGAGAGGTGGAGTGTTATGGTGACAAGCATTGCATTGTGCTGGTGGGACTTGGTCCTTGGGTTGTTTCGGTTGTTTAGGGATGGTTTGTGGTAAATTGGGGTTTGGGGCATTTGGGAAGTGGACATCCGGAACATTGAGGGAAAGTGATAGGTGAGCCAAATTCTTGACTTGCTCAAGTTCCTCTTGGAACTTCAGATGCTTCTTCTCTAGTTGAGACATACCCTTTTGCAGAACCTGAATACCCCATCCATCAACGATCTCAGCTTGTTCATCCATGTTGTATTTTCTGACGCCGCTTGCCTCTGCCATCTTACTTTTACCTTTGCTTTTTTCCTTTGGGAGGAGTAGGAGGAGAGCCCTTTGATCTTGTGCGGTAAGCGGATGATGCTAGAATGCACAAACTAACCTCTGGCGAGGGGAATAATAAATAAAGAAAACAAAAACAAAAAAGTAATGAAGTTAGTGAGGAGTCATAAAATATTTCCATATTTAAACACGTAGTGCAGAAATGTAAAGCGTATCCTAAATTGGGGAACCACTTGAGCCTGAGATAGGCCTAGCGACAAATTAATTTTGCGAACTTGAGATGCTAAATTGCTCATTTAATCGATAATAACATAGACAAATCCAACATGACTCTAAGAATGCGAAAAATATAAAATGTCACTAATGGCCAGTGGCCTTATTACATCAGAAGGCAAAGTAAAGACAATCCTATCTACTTGGTCCCAGAAGGACCTTCCCCAGACACGGCATTTGTGCTCGCCTTGATCAGCGTCCCCATCTCGCGGAGTCCCAGCAGTAAGTAGGTCCTGGCTAGAATTCCTCCTTCGGCTCCCTCGACTTCTGAGAGGTCTCGATCCTCCTAGTGAACTTCTTCTCTAAGTCGATTATGCCTCGCTCCAAGTGTGCTAACCTCTGGGTAGAGGTGATGGCCATGTCATTCCATTTCTCTTCAGCTTCTTGTTGGCCTCGTGTATTTTGTGATGATCTTCTTCACAATCACGGAGCCTCTTACACAACATGTTGACTCTAGTCGTAACCTCGACCTTCTCATCTATGACCCTGTGGCCTCGAGCAAACCCTGGCTCGATACTTCCACCCTAATTATCTTCGAACCATCCTAGATAATAAGGAAAGTAACCAGCATGATACCTTTTGGGTTCAATAGTGTCCTTTTCTAACCGGATCTTGTTGTGCCACAAATGCTGAGCTTGGCACTTATGAAGGATGTTGTCGTTTTTGAAATTTGCCCCGAGATGAGTCATCTTCTCAACCCTTGGTATAACTTGCTTCCCTCAAGCCAGCCTCATGACTCGGATCGGGACGTAAGGATACGTCCCCCTTAGACCAATCAATTTAAGAAATGGGGTGTCTCGAGTTCGGATGATGAACGCGTCAGTTGGGAACCACTCACACATCCACTAAATCTGATCCTCGATCATGTTTCCTAGTAACTCCGCCCATCCATTGGCATTTTTTGGTTGAGAAAACATGTCGGGATGTATTTCATACGCTTTGGATGATGGAAAGCAATATGATCATCCCAAATTCTCCTATGGATGTCCTGACGGTAGTCGCCCTTTTGCAAAGGCTCCGTGAGCCACAACTGGAGTAACAAATTGCAACCCTCAAAATGTTTTGAACCTCATTGACACTTTTCCAAGGCTCGGTACATGTCAGCAATGATCATTGGCACGATACTTAAGTCCTGCCCGTCAATCCCTTCCATCAGAGTCTTGGTAACCATAGCCAACCTGGTCTGGATTGTTTCTTTCTTTGTCGGGAACACCATCAAACCCAAGAAGCATAATATAAAGACGAATACCCGGTGGTGAATGTGCCCCAGAGAAATAAGGGCAAAATCTTCCTGATGAGTGCGGTAAGACTGGCTACGACCATACCTCTCGTACAAATAGTCAAAGGGGATGTACGAGTCTTCCAAGCCGACCAAGTCTAGATTTTTCTTTAGTCCCATCATCTTGAGAAAACCCCGGCCTCCACGGTTTTAAGGCATCAATAACCCTGGAGACTCCTAAGCTAAACCGGCTAACCCTCCTATTTTCTCTACCAATGGTTTCATCTCATTGTTTCCAAAGAGAAAGACCGACCGATCACAGTCCCAAAATAGGGTAGCAGCTTCTATTATCATGTTGTTAGGCTGAATGTCCAGAAGAGACGGCAGGTTGCCCAAGTGTTTTCTAACGTCTGTTTTGTCACTGGAGTGAAGATCCTCCCAACAGTTTAGTAGTTTGGGGTGGATATTGGTGACCATGCCGAATCGGGGGACCTTGTGCCTCATTTATGCAAAACAAACAGGTTAGGCCCTTACCCCCACCAGACTTATTTAAGATCAATAATTAGCATGAGCATTTACTTCTCCAAATAAATAGACAGAACGTGAAGGCGTCCACTTGGGTTCCAGGGAAAGCCAATAGACTTTGGACAAGGCTATCTTAAAGGTTGTTGTACAGACAACACGTTAGCCTGGCTAGGTTTGACCATGATGCATGCAACAATATAATAGAGTGAGGTTTCTATAGGATTTTAGACCAGTAGCCTTGAGCGGACAACTCAAGGAGGAAGGCATAGAACTGTCGACTGCACCGCTGGTCGACTAGTTTTACCGCAAATATGCCTTTTTGAATTTAGGGGTAGTAATATTGGAATAGCGCAACCACTCATTGTAAGCTTTTCTATAGAATTTTTGTTTGGCACGAGTGGAATATGAATGTGGAGCATCATATGCAATAAATAAATTTTAAACAAGTAGGCATGTATTTTCACATTGAGGAAAACGGTAAAGAAAGGAAATGCAGCAGTTATAATTGAAAGTAGTTAAAAAGAAAATATGAAGATACGTCAGTTTGTTCAGGCGAAATAAATACTTGCAAAATTAAACAGTTAATAGCATATAACAAGGAATAGGAAAAAGGTATAAACATTTAAACAAAAATTCAAGGTCCAAATTCACAAGACAACTTGTAATGTTGTAATCCTAGGGAAGATCCCCAGTAGTGTCGCCATGTTGTCGCGCCCCCTTTTTCCTCGCACGGGTCAGGTGCGGAGAGATCGGGTTTATGCCATTTTGGACAACTCTTTAAAGGAAGACGTTTAAGGAAGAGTCGTCACCTAACGATTTTATAGTGCGCTAGGGCACCTAGAGTAGATAACTCATGAACTACTTTGCATTACCAAAGATTGGGTAAGGGCTTGAAGTTATCCTAAGAGGAAGGTGTTAGGCACCCGTCAAGATCTACAACTGTGGGTCCCAGCCAAGACGTTTTGTGAATTTGGACGGTAAACAAATAGAAAGTAAGGTTCATATAAGAGGGGATTTCAAACAAGTGTGAAAATCTTTAAAGGTTTTGGGAAATATTAGTTAAAAACATTTCAAAAGAGTTGTCCTAGGTTTAAAGTAATACGGATCACATCAATGCAATACCCGGTAATCACTACTCGAAGAGTGCCTACATGTGGTATTAGCGCACCGGTCATCATATTCGTATTCTACCCTTCCCACCCCGTAGACGTTATTTAAAGAAGCACGTGCTGGTCACGAAAGCTTATTGTGTGCTATTACCTGTCCCATCCTATTAGTCCTGGAGAGTATTTAGGACTACTAATCCTACATGGTGTGTACTAGGCTAACCCCTTAACCCCTTAAGTTCTAAAGGATAAACTCTAGGCGACAAGTAGAAAGCAGTTAGGACTTGCACATAAAGGATTCACATAGGCAGTTAGGGGGGCTCATATATCCCTCCACAAATAAGACAAGTAAAATAGCACGTCTCAAACAGAACAAAGGTCTCAAAGTCAGAACAAAAAGCAGGAAATTTGAGTGTGAAAACAGTAGGTTTCAGCGAGTTTTAGCAAAGGGAATGAATGATTTTGAAAACTCAGTAATTTTGATGGCAAAGTAGGATTTTAAAAAAATAAACAAAATTATTTGCATAAGGAAGTGACTGATTTTTGAAATCCAGTGGTTCAAAGACAGAGCAGGAATTTAGAGAATGACCAACAGTTTTGATGAATTTTTAGTAAAACGTGAATGAATAATTTTAGAAACCAGTAGTTTGAAAGAAAAGTAGGGATCTAAATAAATAAAGTGATTTGAACGTATTTCAGAAAAAGGGTAAATGATTATGAAAATCTAGTAGTTGCCGGAGTAAAAATAGTGACAAACAGCAAGGTTCTAAGGTTTTTCATAAGAGACTGATTAGTTATAAGGATCACTTTTAATACAAGCAAGACATAAAACGATTGATTCTTATGTCATTAGGCCTAAGCTTTGCCTAGGTGTTCGTATTACTGATTATTTGTCTTATGAGAATCAAAACTAGTGAAATGCAAGTCCTAAACATGATACATTTGCACACATAGTTAAATAAATCCTATAGTCATGATTTCTACCCATAACTATCTAATCATGCATAATCCCCACCCTTTTCACTCTCTAGCCCCAAAGTTGTTTTACAACTAATTAGTATAGACCAATATTGCATAAATTACACAACTGAATGAAAGAAAAATCAAGAAGCTATACTATAGAGAGCCTGACAGTAGGCCAAAAGTACCAGATCCATTTGCCATATGCCATGACTTTTGAACCCAAATGTGTCATAGTCTCTAAGGACCTCAGAAGATACTGGACAGTTCTCACTCCCAGGTACCCTAGCCAAGGATGAGTAAGTGCAGTCTAGAAGGCCAACCTTGTGTGTCATAGCTCAATGGGTACTCAGAGGTCCCCAAGGCAGTGCTCACACGAAGGGGGCAAAACCTAGAATCTAAGAGTAGCGGGAAGTGCTTGGATTTAAAAAAAAAGAAGAGAGTTTGAGTTTGAAAAGAGTAATTAAGACAACAATTTTAGAAGATGATTTCAGAAAATGATGAAGGGTTTTGGTAAAACAGTTTATCAAAGAGAGAAGCAATACAACTGCAGTCAACAGGTAAAAGAACTCATGAAATAGAAAACACAAATAAGGGTGAAGGATTGCGAAAAATAACCTTAAATATTAGAGTTAGGCAGAGTTATAGCTATCATATAGTTCCCAAATAGTTATCACATAATAGCATAGATTAATAGGATCGGGATTACATAATATTCAAGTAGTAGGAGAGGCAGGTTTACAGTTAAGCAGAGGGTGAGAACAAGTAACAACAATCAGGTCAAGGTAAGAAACATCAACCTATGAACACATAAGCATGCTAGAGTCTCAGAATAAACTGGAGACATATCAGACTCAAGGAAAGGAAAAATAGTAAGGGGGCATGCTAACTACATAATTACAGAGAACCATATGGAAAACAAGATATATATTCAGACTTAACAAAAGGGGAAGACATGATAGGGGTTAGGCTAGTTACATGGTAGACAGTAGAACCATAGGATAAAACACATAAGGAACAATAAGTAACTAAACAAGAACTGGAGCATATTGTGTATAGGTGCTGCAAAGTTAAATCAGAAAACATACCAGTCAGAGAGTAGAGAACAACAAAGTGTAAGAGATAGCACAACAACAACAGTATGCAGAACAAACAGAGCAGCAAAGAACAATAATGTGTAGAATGAGAGAGAGCAAGTAGTATGAAGAAGCACAAGAGCAGTGGGGATTGCTCAGTATTGGCTTTCAGCCGACTGACTAGTCAATAATATATGCAAAGAGAAAGAAGAGGTATGAAAACACAGAAAAATTCAGAGCAATATATGTGCGTTTGTGCTCTCAAAATCATTCTGTGTGTGTTTGTAAAGAAATAAAACATGGGCTTTATATAGTTTTTGAAAATGAGTAGTGCATAGGCAAATTATGGAAATAACAATCAATCAACTCCAATTAAGGCAAATTGGACTCCTTTAATTAAGGAGTCTAGTTTCAAATGGTAAAGTCAAGGCAGAATAAGGAAAGAAAATAAGTCTAATAAGGCTGATTAGGGCAGAAACATTCATATAGTGCACAAATGAAACCAAGTACATAGTGGGTAATTAAGGAAAATTGAACTAACCGTGTATAAAGTAAAATAGGGCATCAGTTTGAAATCAGTTAAGAAAATCTCGGATTCAATCACAAAAAATCCCAAGTAATTAAGGAAAGCATCACACAAGTATAGAAGTAATTCAAAATTTGTACAGACTTATAGGCAGAATATACAGGACCATGTATTTAAGGAACACATCACAAGCGGGGAATTTTACACAAGCGAACCAATATAAATCAACCAGTAAAGAGCCAGTAGGGTAAAGGTCGGAATTTTCAAGAGTTCAACAGCAATCACTTATCAGCACAAAGAGGTACTCATAGAAATCAGCAGGAAGATGTCATAGTAGTAAAGTAAATAGGAGTCACAGAAAATACATGGATGCATATAGTCAAATAACAAAGAACAACTTAGAATACTTAGGGTTTCACCTATAAAATATAAAATAACATAAAATCAGGATATAATGACGTAAACACAGTAGAGATGTTTAAAATGGAAAGGAAAATCATTTTGAGACCAGGGTCGAGAAACCCTAGTTTTGAAAATTATTAAAAGACAAAATTTTACGGAGAAAAGCTTAAGAAAACTCCATAGAACTGTAAATATGGAATAAATATTAAAGAAAACTCCAAAAATACAGATGGCTAGGGTTTCGTGGAACCCAGAAAAGAGGGAAAACCTCATGAACGACCTAGATTTCGCCGAAGAGATTGCAAACTTACTCAAACGGTCGGTGGTTGGCCGAAAAATTTTAAGAGACCCAAAGGGAGGTGAGTGAACCGCTCCACGTTCATCTGAGGAGCCTAGGATGTCACTGAGTTGGTGCAAGGTGAGTATAGGGGGAAGGGGTTAGGTGAGTTTAATTTAGGTAATAGGATTTCGGGCCGTTGATTTGTTTTGATCAACGTATCAGATAATTAGAGGGATTGGGCCGGGTAGAGTTTAAGGATTGGGCTGGGTAGTTGGGCTGGTTAGGATCAGGTGGGTTACGGTTAAAATTGGCTAGGTTTTAAATAGAAAATAGGCCAAATGTTAAATACTCAATTTAAATAAAATAATTAATTAATTGAAATAGCTAATAATTGTATAAATATAAAATTAAGACTAAATAATTGAAATTGAGATGATTAACTAGTAGAAAAAATATAAAATGGGTAGTTATGGATTTTAAAACGATATAAATGTATATTTGTGCTATTTGCATAAATTGTTAAAATTAGCTAAATAATGCAAATATTGGCTAGTTTGTAAAGTAATCAAATTCTAATAGGATATATTGAGTAATACACATTTTGAGATTATTTTGAACATCATCTATGCGAACTACGAGTAATTATGGAACATAAATTATTGAATAAACAGGAAATAATTTGATAAAAAATACGAAAAATTATGAGAAAATATTATTTATCACAAAGATGGATTTTGAAGGCATATATGCAAGTATGAAAATGATTTGGGAAAAATTGAGTATCAACAGAGATGGAATCTAGTTAAGCATGAAAAGAAAGCGAAAATGGAGGTGCATCACCCTCAAAAGCTAGGACGTTCAGTGACCTTGGAGGAGTTTTTACCAAGTTGGCTCTGCACGAAGATTTCTCATGTGGGTATTAATGCCTCTTGTTTCTATACTGACGAAGAAAAAGAAACGAATGATGACCTACTGTTGGCACCATCTTCAAATATGCTTATCAAGTCCACTCCTCAAGAAGTTAATGCTTGTTAGGAAAAAAGTCACGTTCACAAATTACAATCATCTTCTAGAAGACACTTCTCATAACCGCCCATTGTACCTGGTTGGCTATATGCGTGATGAAAGGGTAAGTCGAATTTTGGTTGATGGAGGATCCTCTGTGAACATTTTTCCAATTCACACTGTGAAAGAACTCGGTATTCCCATGAACTCTCTTTCGAAAGTTGTGTGATTATCCAAGGATTCAGCCAATGAGGGCAAAGAGCCATAGGCGCGATCAGGCTGGGAATAACTAATGAAGATATGCAATCAAATGCATGGCTACATGTGATCGATGCGAAGGATTCATACAATGTCTTTCTTGGAAGGCCTTGGATACGTGAGAATAAAGTAGTTCCATCTACCTACCATTTATGTTTAAAATACTACTAGGGTGAAGTCGAGAAGAAGATAGTTGTTGATGATGAGCCATTTACCAAGACAGAGTCACACTTCGCCTATACAAAGTTCTACTTGAAGAACCGCATTGTGACGGAGACTAAAACTGACGACAACTTAAAAAGAAAGAATGACGAGCACATAACTAAAGAGCTGAGGTAACTATTGGTAATGCAAAAGCTGTTAGTGAGGAGGTACACGCCAACGCGAATAACTCTCGTAGAGGGGATATTGCGTCTTATGGAAATAAAGGAAGTCTCGTGCTCCAATATGTCCCTAAAAGGAAGAAAACGAGGGTGAATGATCTAATCTCCAAACTAAAACGCTAAAGGAATGAACTCTTATCGTAAAACAAATTGAGGCAGTAAAGTTGTCTTCAATGTCACTTGTAAGGTTTGTAGCCCAAAATCGTTTGCAGGATGTGGCACTCCCTACAAAGCGAACAGATAAGGGTTTTGACCATAACGCTTACAAGCTATTTGCAAAATCTAGATAGAATCCCAATGAGCCATCAAAGTTAGGGAAGCTCTCATCAGAAGCTGCAACGAGGCAACCACGTGAAGGTTTGGGATACAAGAAACCGTCAGCAGTGCGCATCTCAATAAGATGCGCGAGTAGCAATTATATAACTGTAGAAGACGAATATGCCGCTTCTAACAAGACTTCTGTCTTTGACCGACTTGGAAAATGAATTGTTAGAACTTCCATATTTGAGAGATTTGGTTCTTTAAAGAAGGGTAATAATTTCCAGAGAAATTATCAAAATACAAGAACACATGCTTCGCCCAAAATTCAGAAGATCTCTAAAGATTTCCAAATTTTGGTTCCTTCTAGAATGAAGAGACAAACAAAAGTCATGTTTTTGTGTGATGAATTACTGAAGGTGAAGTCATACACTGTGGTCTACACTATAGAATGTGATGAAGAGGAATAAAGTGTGGGTTCTTCGTATAATGTTACTGCACAAAGCGGGCATAGTTTTTTATCTCTAATGGGGGATGATGAGAAATTGGACGATGTTTCACCGTGTTGTCACATATCCTTCAACGATGGGGACCCTCATGAAGATGAAGATGCGAAAGATGCTCCCCCGGAACATGAAGAAGGGGTGAAGGCAACGGTTGATGCCTTAAAGGAAGTTAATTTTGGCAATGATGAAGAACCAAGACCCACCTTCCTAAGTGCTTTACTATAAGTTGATGAAGAAAGAACTTATATTGAGTTACTCAAGGAGTTTACGGATGTTTTTTCTTGGAGTTACAAAGAAATGCCTAGCTTGGATCCTAAAGTGGCAGTCCATCACCTTGCGGTCAAGAATGGTGCTCGTCCTGTTAAGAAAGCTCAAAGGCGTTTAGGCCGGAGTTGATTCCTTTGATTGAAACCGAAGTTAACAAACTCATCGAAGCTAGATTTATTCGGGAATTTAAATACCCAACGTGGGTTTCAAGTATTGTCCCTGTAAAGAAGAAGAATGGCCAGATTCGACTGTGCATCGACTTCAGGAATATCAATAATGCATTTCCCAAAGATGAATTCCCGATTCCTATTCCAGAGTTGATGATCGATGCTACTACTGGGTATGAGGCAATGACATTTATGGATGGTTCGTCAGGCTATAACAAAATTTTCATGGCACCAAGAGATGAAAAGCTTACTGCATTCTGCACCCCCAAGGGTATTTATTGCTACAGGGTAATGCCTTTTGGCTGAGAGAACGCTGGTTCTACTTACCAAAGGGCTATGCATAATATTTTTGAAAATCTTCTCCATAAGAATGTCGATTGCTATGTTGACGACTTGGTGGTAAAATCAAGAGTGAAGGGCGACTATTTGAAAGACTTGAGAATGGTATTTGAATTGCTCTAGAGGTACCCACTTAGGATGAGTCCATTGAAATGTGCCTTTGGAGTCACTTCTGGAAAGTTCCTTGGTTTCATTTTCCGACATCGAGGGATCAAAATTGATCAAGCCAAAGTGGATGCTATTTTGAAAATTCCTAAGCCTCGAGATATCCATGAATTGAAAAGTCTGCAAGGAAAGCTAGCATACCTTAGAAGATTCATCTCGAATCTAGCTGGGAGGTGCCAACCATTTAGTCGCCTCATGAAGAAAGGCGTTCCTTTCAAGTGGGACCAAGCTTGTGGAAATGCCTTTGAAAGTATCAAACATACTTGATGAAGCCTTTAAATTTAGTAGCTTCTATACCTGGAAATCCATTGATACTATACATTGTGGCACAAGAAAGGTCCTTAGGAGCACTGTTGGCCTAAGAAAATCGTGAGGGGAAAGAAAACTCTCTTTTCTACTTGAGCAGGATGATGACACCAAATGAGCTGAATTAATCGCCAATTGAGAAGTTGTGTTTGGCACTAGTCTTCTCAATCCAAAAGTTGACGAACTAATTTCAAGCTCATGTTGTACGTCTTGTTTCGAAAGACAATCCCATCAAGTTCGTACTGTCAAAACATATCCTTAGTGATCGACTAGCAAGGTGGTACCTCCATTTTCAACAATTTGAAATCGTATACATCCCTCAAAACGCTATAAAAGGACAATCCCTAGTGAACTTCTTGGCAAATCACTCTATACCTAATGAATGGGAGATAACTGGCGAACTACCTGATGAGGACACAATGGTCAATGAAGTTCATCCTCCATGGAAGACTTACTTTGATGGTGATGCACATCGCGGAGGAGCTGGTGTTGGTGTAGTATTTGTCAGTTCTCAAGGTGAAATTTTGCCCTACTCTTTTATGTTGACGCAACTATGCTCTAACAAAGTTGCTGAGTATCAAGTACTAATACTTGGGCTTCAAATGGCTGTCGAAATGAAGCGGATGCAACTACAAGTCTTTGGTGACTCTCAGTTAGTGGTCAATACGCTTCTAGGTAGTTATCAGGTTAAGAATCCTGAACAAGGCCCATATCATAATCATGCTAAAACATTAACGGGGTGGCTCGGTGGTTTTACTATTCAACATGTGCCAAGGAAAGAAAATAAGAAGGATGATGCTTTATTTTCCCTGGCTTCGACATTAACCATGCCTGATCAAGCACAAGCTACTGTCTGCCAATAATGGGTAGTACCGCCGCCAAATGAGGCTGAAGGTGAAGAAAATGAACTCAAGCATCTTGTCGTTGTTTCTGAAGTTGATAAAGAAGAATGGAGACCATTATTGACTACTTATACTATGGGATACTTCCAGAATATCCGAGGATAAGGACAAAAATCCGTCGTCGTGCACCTCGCTCCCTTTACTACAAAGATGCTCTATACAAACGGTCGTTCGAGGGAGTACTCTTGCGATGCTTAGGGGAAGAAGAAGCACTCCAAGATTTGCAAGAGGCATATTCCGAGGTATGTGGCTCACACCAGTCTGAAACAACGCTCCACTTCCATATAAAAAGGATGAGATAGTATTGGCTGACAATGGTAAAAGATTGCTTGGACTACGCTCGAAGATGTAAAGCTTGTCAATTGCATGCGAATTTTATTCATCAACCTCCTGAAGTGTTGCACCCGACTGTTGCATCCTGACCGTTTAATGCTTGGCGATTGGATATTGTTTGACAAATGCCAAATTCTTCTAGTGGCTACCTATACATCTTGGTTGCAACTGACTACTTCTCAAAATGGGCTGAAGTTGTTGCTCCTAAAGAGGTAAAAAGGAAAATGTTACAAGTTTCATCTCAGTAAAAATTATCTATCGCTTTGTCATTCCTCTTTACATAATAATGGATAATGGCAAGCCGTTAGACAATAGGTTGATGATCAAGGTTTGTGATCTCTTTGGGTTCAAGCAACGTAACTCTTCGATGTACAACGCTGCTGCTAATGGTCTAACTAAAGCATTCAACAAAACTCTATGCAACTTGCTGAAGAAAGTCGTCTCGAAATCCAAGCAAGATTTGAATGACCGTATGGAAGAATCTCTAGGGGCATATAGGACGACTCACCACACGCCAACAGAAGCGACTCCTTATTCAATCACTTATGGAGTCGAAGCCGTCTTGCTACTTAAGCGTCAAATACCTTAATTACGACTGGCTATTTAAGAAGGGATCACTAATGAAGAAAATGCTCGACTTCGATTAGCAGAGCTGGAGGCTCTCGTAGTGAAGAGGTTGGAAGCTCAACAGAGTCTTGAATGTTATCAAGCTCGATTTTCTCGTGCCTTCAATAAAGAGTTAGCCCAAGATCCTTTCAATTAGAAGATCAAGTCCTTTCCATAAGAAGACCCATTATTACTTCACATAAACCTGTAGGGAAGTTCACCTCAAAATGGCATGGGCCATATGTCGTGCAAGAAGATTATTCAAGTGGGGCTTACAAGCTGGTTGATGTAGATGGCAAGAGAACCGGCCCTATTAATGGCAAGTTTTTAAAGAAGTACTATCCTTGAAGTTGTAATACTACGCTCCTTAACACATGAGCCTAAACTCTAAGTTATAATTCTCCTCAATGCACGAGCCTAAACTGCAAGTTGTAATACTTCTTGTCATATGAGTCCAAGTTATTTGTCACGAAGCTTCCCAATTTTGAACTAAACCTCTAAGACATAAAGCTCTTCAAATTCGAACAAAGTTTTCAAGTTGCAAAGCTCTTCAAATTCTAGCAAAGACCTAAGTCGAAAGCTTGTCAAAGCCGAGCGAAGACTTCAAGTAGCAAAACTTTTCAAATTACAGCCAAACTTTAATACGTAAAGCTATTAAAATTTAAGCAAAATTTTCAAGTTGTAAAGCTCTTCAAATTCGAGCAAAGTCTTCAAGTTGCAACACTCCTTGACGCATGACCATAAACTGCATGTCCCTACATTCCTGGCCTCCATGAGTCTAAGTTGTGTACGGTCCATAAAAAAAAGGTTCGCTAGGTTGAAAACGTTGAAAGAGGTGGCCTAATCAAAAGTTAGGACATAAAAAAAATCCTGTTAGGTTGAAAACCTCAAAAAAAGCGGCCTAGGAAAAAGTTAGGACCTAAAAAATAATCACATATTATGAACTACGGTATGACTGGATCCTCTTCACCGAGGTACCTATGCAGCTTAGGGTTCCATTCTAAGTTCAGGCAAATAAGTTCAAAATATACATATTACCCCAATCGTTATTCCAAAGAACAATGATGAAATATAATCCACTTGATTGTAACATTAAAATCGGGCTTACATGAACTTTGTGCCTTATCAAAGAATGGTGGTTCAATGGGGGCAAGCCTCCATAGAAAAGTGGCATCTCCGATGGATGGATGTAGACTTTTAGTAGAAGGCCAAATCTTTAATTTGAAGTCCTCAAGTTATTCGGTCTTCAAGCTAAAGTTATCAAGTTCGACGGCGCGTGAGTTGAAGTATTCGATCCCTATAAATCTGCATGTTGAAGTCCGAGATTCCTCAATGTCTTCAAGTCCGCTAATTCTTCAAGTTGAAGTTTTCAAGTCCACCACTCTTCAAGTTGAAGTGTCAAATTCTGTCATGTCTTCAAGCCCATCAAATCTTCAATTTGAAGTCTTAATGTCGGCAAAATCTCAAGTTTGTTAGTCCTTAAAGTTCGCCAAGTGTTTAAGTCGGGACGTCAATTCTGTAGTCTTCAAGTTGATCTTTATGATTTTCCAATCTTAAGGTGGGCGTTAAGCCCCTTTTCACCTTAAGTTGGCCTATTTGCATGTTTGTCCTTAAAAGAAACTATAATTTTTCAATCTTAAGGTGGATGTTTAAGTCCATTTGCACCTTAAGTTGGCATCTATGTGTGTTTTCCCTTAATAGGATCGGTAATTTTTCAGTCTTAAGGCGGATATTTAAGTCACTTTGCACCTTAAGTCGGCCTTCTTGCAGGTTGATTCGTCTATATGTTGTTGAGAATTTTTCCTTCTATATGCTGTTGAGAATTTGTCCGTCTCTATGGTGATGTGGACTTGTCATCTATGTATTGTGATGTATATAAAAGGATCAAATCGTAATGCCTTGAAGATGTAGTCCCAATTTAGAGCCTTAAGATTAGGAAACTCCATGACTTCTTCACCAAGTTCCGGAAGAAGTTAGTCCTCGCCAATGCCGCAAGGATGGAATATGGTTGGTCCAAACCTCTTTCTTACCAAGCAGCAAGAAGGAAATGTACATGTACTTCTTTCTCAAGCCGCAAAAAGGAGATGAAACACGTGCTTCTTCAAGAGAGGTGGATATACCAACTAGTCTCTCGCCGAGGTCACAAATTGTAAGAGGAAGGCACCTCTCACTAGAGGATGAATTTTTGAAGAAAGAACTTCGGCGCACGAATTTTTCTTGCCACCAATGATCTCAAGCTACGGGTATGGCGTATCCGACTGTAGTGCATATTTGCTGATGGGATTCAAGGTTCTCTATACATTGGCAATCTACAAAAGAAGAAAAAAAAAGAGCTCATGAAAAAACATAAAACTGAAGTCAAGCTAGCATGAAAGATTTTGTTGCCTGACTTCAACAAAATATCTGGGGAGATTAGGGATAGTCTGATTGTTACTTTTGTATATGTCGTATATCTGGAAGTCTAGGTTTCAGCATCGCAGACGGCTCGTGATTTAGATGTTCCTACGCCAAGATATGAATTCTTTTGCCGAAGGCGCGCAACCTGAAAAACTAAACGCGGCAGAATCTGAAACGAAAATTCAAAACATTACCTGACATGGTACGGAAGAATGTTTTCTCCTATTCTTGGATATGTTGAAGACTTTTGTGTCTTGTTTTAGGATAATCAAGCAGCTTGCGCGTTTGATACTCCTACAACAGGATATGGATTCTTTCCCGCAAGCGCGTGAAGCAGTAACGCTAAAATGCGAGGCTGGTACCTCAACTTTGAAATTTTGTTCAGGCCAAAACATAATGAATTTCGCTCCGAGTCTTGATTATGTTAAATATATTTGAGTTGTGGTTCTGTACAATTGAAAACCTCACAATTTAGCAACTCCTAGATCAAGTTATGAAGATTGCGGTGAAAGTATGCAAAACTGGAATGCTACCTGGTTAGACATCTTGATCAACTTTGAAAAAAAATTGCACAACTCTATTGACATGGACTTGTAATGACCCGATCGGTCGTTTTAAGCTGTAGCGCGTCGTTCAACATTTTGAGGCTGCGAGCAGCTTCATTTCATGTTTTATGACTTGTAGGTATTGTCGGAATTGAATTTCGGGAAGTTTAGAGTTGGTTGGGAAAGAAAATTCTCATTTCAGAAGCCTTAAGTTGGAGAAATGGACTAAGATTGAAATTTTGAGTAAACGACCTCCGAATCAAGATTTGAAGGTTCCTGCAGGTTCTTATGATGATTTCAGACTTGGGCGTATGTTCGGATCGAGTTTCAAAAAACCTGGGAGCGTTTCGGCATATATTGTGGAAGTTAGTAATTTAAAAGAACTTCATAAATTTTGGCTTGGAGTGCATTTTAGTGTTGTTGATGTCCGTTTCGAATTTCGATCCTGGTAATAGGTTTGTATGGAGATTCTAGAGTTGCGAGCGCTGTCGGAAGTGAATTTGGATGTCCTAGGTCATTTTGAAGTCATTTGGCTAAAGATATAAATTTGAAGGTTTTTGAGAAATCCGACCGGGAGTGGAAGTTTTGATATCAAGGTCGGAATGCGAATTCGGAAGTTGGAGTAGCTCCATAATGTCGAATATGACTTGTGCAAAAAATTTGAGGTCAATCGAACGTACTTTGATAGGTTTCGGCATCGGATGTAGAAGTTGGAAATTTCTAAGTTCATAAAGTAGGGATTTGGGTGCGACTCGTGGTTTTGACGTTGTTTGATGTGGTTTGAGGCCTCGAGCAAGTCCGCATTATGTTTTGGAACAGGTTGGTATAATTGGACGGGGTCTCGCGGGCCTCGGGTGGATTCCGGGTGGTTAACTGATCAAGTTGAGAGTTTGAAGAAGGCTGGAATTGCTGTCATCAGGTGTCATCCGCACCTGCGAGGATTTGGCCGCAGGTGCGGGCTGCAAGTGCAGCTTTGGCGCCGCAGGTGCGAGAGTGCCTAGCCTTGGCTGGAATTGCAGGTGCGATGGAATTTCCGCACCAGCGAAGCCGTAGGTGCGGGCAATGGGGCGTAGGTGCGATTTTAGGCTGGATTTGAGGAAGTCGCAGGTGCGGGAGATTGGTCGCACCTGCGAGAACTCATGTGCGGAGGTAGGGATGCAGGTGCAGAAATGGGCCTGGGCATATTGGTTTTGAGCGAGAATTGTGTCATTTCTTCATCCATTTTCACATGCCATGGGCGATTTGGAGGAGCATCAAGGAGAGGGTTTCGTCAAGGATCGCAAGGTAAGAAATTTCTTCACGTTTTTGAATTTAATACAAATTATATGCATGGATTAGGCATGGAATTTGGTAGGAATTTGGGAAATTATTGAAGAAACCTAGAAAATTTTAATTTATAGTTTTAGCCATGAATTAAGCATGAATATTTGTGTAAATTGTAATTCGTAAGGCTATGGGTAGAATATATCTTCGAGAAATTTCGGATTGTGGGCACGTGGGCCCGAGGGCATTTTTTTCATTTCACTAAGAGGGGATGGGAAATCATATAATTTGGAATTGTTGCCAATATTAGAGTATGTTTTCATGGGGTTGTCGTTGTTTGGATAGTTTTGGGGCGTTGTGCGTCCGTTAGAGTCACCGGAACGGCTTGGAGGCCGGTTTCGGAAGCTCGAAGTGAGGTAAGTCTCCTTTCTAACTTTGTGAGGGGGGATTGTCCTCCTAGGTGAATTAATTAAGTATATGCTATTATTTTCGGGGGCTACGTACGCACGAGGTGACGGGAGTCTGTGCATAGCAACTATTATGCCATGTCCGGGTAGCCTAGGACCCACTAGCATGCCTTACCTATTGTACCTGTGATCTTGTCTGTGATATTAGACTTCTAATATAATCAAAATTGTAATTTAATGACTAAGGAAGATTTGAGTTTATTTTCTAAATCATCTAAAAAGAGAATTTATTTCCTTCGCGGGCAATTGTATTTCCGAATAAGGTTGTGTCATTAAACGTTATATAAAACTCGACAAGTGAATTTCGAAAAAGGGGTTTAAATACTATTTTGTGGTTTTTAAAAGAGAAGTCTGTCATTTATTTGGTTCACTTGTTTTCCCGACGTATTGGGGGTGGGCTGTTGATTGTGCATGACTGCATGTGACCTCTTCGCAATTTACATTCCGCGCGCGAAGTGTTATTTCCCGCACTCTCATGGGAGCGGGCCGTACGCCACGGCGATATTGAAAGAAATATATTATGGTTCGGGCTGTTCGACCCTCCACAGTGCACATAGATGAATATTATGATGGCTCAAGTCGGTTATCCTTATCCCGTATGCTCATGCTAAATTGCTAAATGTTTTCTTCATGATTTTTGAAGTGATAAGATTTTTGGGGGGAAAAAAGAAGAAATTGTGGATTTATGATATTTGGAGGAAAACAAAGAGGAAATTCTTTATTTATGATATTTCGGAAAAATAATGAGAAAGTGGTGACTGTTTGTTTATTTCCAGTATTCACTTGGATTTCAGTGCCTTATATATATGTTGCTTTACTACCTTTACACGCTTATCGTGTTCGTCTTACACTGTTAATAAATTTGTTTTCCCTTAGTGAGTGTCTAATTCGACCTCTCATCACTACCTCTCTGAGGTTAGGCATGCGACTTACTGAGTACATGTTATTTTTGTACTCATGCTACACTTGCTGTGCATTTTATTGCACATGTACTTTCATAGTAATGTGGAGGATTCGGAGACTTAGGCGAGCTGCATTATCCGGAGGCAATCCGCAGCTAACTGAGTCTCCCTCATACTGTATTTATTTTAATTTTAAATTCCTTGTCTAGTTTGTATTTCGGTCACACTTTGTAATGATTGAATAAATTCTTAGAAGTTGCTCGTGTTCATGTGACACCGGGTTCTGGGGTATGTTGGGATATTTATGCTAAAGTGTAGTATTCAAACTATTTTTTTTAATTAACAGATTTTTACTTGGTTAATATGTGATAAAGTGAAAGGAAATTCTTCTTCATAATTGTTAAAATCGGAAACTATTTCAATTAATTAACGATTGGCTTGCCTCACAATGATGTCTGGCACCATCATGACCGTATGGATTTTGTGTTGTGACAACATGGTATCAGAGCGCTAGGTTCCCATAGGTCTCACATGTCATGAGCAAGTCTAGTAGAGTCTTGCGGATCGATATGGAGATGTCTGTACTTATCTTTGAGAGGCTACATGGCTATTAGGAGTACTTCCCTTCTTGATTCCTCGTCGTGCAATTTGATTCCTTTGAGGCTTATGCCTATGTTGATTACTACTCAATCTTACGTGTCGCGAAGCGCTTGCTATGAATCAGGAATTTGAGGAATTAAAGTGGTGCTACGTATGTAATTCGAGATGTTTCCATGTGTAATCGGTGAAGGGCCGTTGTTATGGCCCCGCAAAGGAATAATATGTTTTTTCAGCTCAGCAGTTGTGTTTCGCACGATGTTGTTATGATGTTATAATGCTTAGCCGTATGTTGGGGGTGATGAATGGTTTGAACGGAGGTCTTCTCAGAGTTTGATTTCGAGATTTTGGTGTTTTTGTTCCGGTAGGGGGAAGGCATTTGGATTCTGAATGGTTCGGTTGAGGTGGGATATGCACCTGCGACGTGTAGTCGTCATCATTGATCGAATGGAATGTGTTAAGTTTGATGTTGCTATAGTTTCTCCGGTTGCCTGGGGTCAGAGTATGTGAAGAAGTATTGAAGAATGTGGTTGGCAGAGATCGTGAGGTGGGGTAGTTCAGTACCAGATAAGTGTTGATAATGAAGGCAGCTAGAGAAAGATGATCTTCGGAGAGGTTTAAGTCGTGGTGATCTGCTAGTTTGAGAGCTACAGAGAATGATCTTGAAGTGAGACTAGGCGGTGGTTCCATTTATAGGAGGCTAGGTGTAAGAAGCGGACGTCGAGCAGTCACAAAGTGGGGGAGCGGCAGCATAGCTTTGAATTTGAAGGTATTGTCGCGCATGTAATGGATGTCCATGAGGAGCGGACAGACTAGTAAAGTTGGTAAATGAAGCAGGGCTTATGATGGGATATTGAAGTGGTAGAGGGTGTGCGGCACGACGTCATTTGAAGGTGCCAGTTTGTGATTTCCACAGGTGGGTTATCTTATATGAATAGGTTTGCGATGGCGGGGTTGGCAGGTCTCTGTGAGGGGTTCTAGTGACTAGTCGGTAGGAGATAGAATGTGTGAATGGTGCTAGAGAATTTGAGTATTTAGGGAGTGCTAGCAAGAAGATTTGGTAGAATTGGACGGATTGGTTGAGCAAGATCGTATTATCAAAGGAGAAAGGATCTCGACAGGGTATATAGTGGTGCAAGGAGTAGCTCCGGGCTAAGTGGGGGAGTCCCACCATCTGCAGTTGGGTTGTAGGATTGTGTTATCATAGGGTTGCAGATTGTCGGCATATTGGAAAGTTGTTACAGCTAAGGGAAAGGAGTAAAATGGTGATTGTGCGTGGTATTTGATGAATGTGTGCAAAAGCTGGCCTTGTTGGGCCAGGGTTAGGCTTTGGAAGATTCAGAATTTTGCTTAATGCATAGGTGAGTTGTCAGGATAGTGACTCGGTCGCGTGGTTCCTTGAAAGGGGTGTTCATGTTCTAGAACAGCCTTGGGATTGATTGTATTCGGAGCCAGTCAGAGTGGGTGACTCTGAATAGCGGTCCTAGTGAATTCAAAGTTAAGAATGCGGCGTTTAAGGGTTTCGGGCAGCAGTATAATTGAGAATCGAGCTTTTGTAGAGTAATTTCTGAGAACAAGGAAGATGGTTGGAATATTCTATGATATGTTTCAGCATGCAAGATAGTATTGGAAGAGTGAGAGAAATAAACTCCGAATTATAGAAAGATTATCAGAAGGGTATGAGATGGGTTGCGGGATTTAGGCAGCATAGTCTCGTGAATCAAGGCCACTCGGGATGAGTGAGGGTTGAGTTTTCGATGAGATGAAGGAAGTTGCTATTATTCCTAAGGCAATTGAAGATAATTAAAAGAAGATGAATTGATTATCCATGGTTGAAATGGTTATGCGTGTGGTTTGTGCCGGTGTGTGCGAGGCTTGTTGGTCGTTGTAATGGATTCCATGTGGGAGCATTTGAGCGTTATGGCCTGTCAGGTATAGGCGAATCCCGGAAGGGTTATAGTGGTATAGACTACTACTTAAGGATTTGCATCATGGGTGATTGTGAGGAATTCACTCGTGTGTTGAGACGGTATTCTTCAATTTACTTAAGTGAAAGGTTTCTATATGATGAAGTGTTCGCCCTATTGATGGTTCAGCAGTTATGACGGAATTCTTGCGCTACCTCATATTGGCAGGTTAGGTGCGGTAAGCAGTATGTAACTGGGAGTAAGAATCGAGATTGCGGTTCGGTGATGATAAGGATTTTATGAGCTCGGAAGAGCAAGGAAAAGTGATTTGAAAGTTTAGTGTAAGTTGGTGTTATCTTTAGTGTCACCTGAGATTGAGATTCAGTGGAAGAGTCTTTGTACCCTGGTTGTGAGTTCTTGAATGGTCTTACACCGTATTATGGACAGTAGTGGATGGGCAGACTTGTTTCCTTGTGTGGAAGGTCATGGAAGCATGACCGCGAAAAGATCGTATAAGTGTGACATGCAGTCACTTAATGGATTGAAGATTTGGAATGAGTATAAAGAAGTGCGATGTTGTGTATCTGAGAAGTTATGCTTGAAAGACATTCAGTTCATTTGATTGTGGATTGTGGTGTTTTTGTCCCGGCTATGATGGTTGTTCTTGCGTATTATGAGAGGAAGTGGGTTAATATGGACCCAGGTAAAAGATATTAGCATAGTTTGGTGCGAGCAAGGTGGCTCGATGTTTGTGGATAGATTTAAATATGATTATGGGCTCTGTATGAGTCAGGCATGTTCATTTCAGTAGAGCGCTTTTCATGGGAAGGTATTAGAACAAAGGATGTTGTTCCGTCTTCGTCAAGTTCATGTGTTATTATGATTGTGCCGTGTGAGTTCTTAAACGTCTTAATAATTTCCTATCCCGCGTAGTGGGGATGTTATGTGAGCAGGATAGCTCGTGAGATCTAGAGTGTGTGTATATATATATATCGCAGCTCAGTTGTGCTTTAGTTTTGTAAGCATATGGCTTTATCAGTCTCCCTAGGATGGCATTATGCACTTAGCGTGCTTATGATCGAAATTCAGTAATTTGTAATAGTGAGCAAATCAGCTCCGTATATATATCTTCTTATGTTAATTTTATGTGTGGATCAGGTGGCACATCGCCACGGGTGTGTTATTTGGATCGGGTTGCACGTCGCAACACTATGGTGTGGAGTAAGGTTCATATATATATTTATTTTTCTTATGTTTTGCTTCCTATTTTCTTAGAAAATTTCATATTAGATGCGTGAGTTAAGTAGTCCCTTCCTGAGTCATTTCATATTATCATACTCGAGTTATGGCCCATTGGCACAATGCGGTATCATGTGAGGTTGTTGGTCATGATGGTGTGGTTTGTTGTCTGAGCACTTCATAATGAGTGAGACGAGATTATCGGATCGGTAATCAGTGAAATAAGGTTATGTGAAGTGTATATTTAAGAACAAATACCATTATTCAAGTTCATAATGAAGTGATGATTCTAGTCAAGTTGAGGTATTCAAGGATTTGTTAACTCTGCAGTTGGGTATGAATTTCTACACATTTCCTCCGTCAGGGAACGTCATTGTGGTTAGATGATGAATCTTGCGGTGCATGGCACTAATTCAGCAAAGGTATGCAATCTTGTTCTGGTATGTTGTGTGGTAGTCGATGCAATGTTTATATATTGGAACTAGGCCTGGTAAAGAAAATTTCAAGTGTTGGAACTAGGTTCTGAGCTAATTTTATGGATAAAAGAAGAATCCTCAGATTTGATTAAGCTAATATACTCAACTGGGTTGAGGTAGCACGGGCAGGTGCTCGATATGTTAAATAGTGATTTCAGTTAACTCCAAAGCAGTTTTTAGCACGTTCGAGGATGAACTTCGGTTTAAGTGAGGGAGAATGTAACGACCCGACCGGTAATTTTGAGCTCTAGAACGTCGTTCAACTGTTTGAGGCCGCGAGCAGCTTCGTTTCAGGTGTTATGACTTGTAGGTGTGGTCGGAATTGAATTTCGGGAAGTTCAGAGTTGGTTTGGAAAGAAAATTCTCATTTTAGAAGCCTTAAGTTGGACAAATGGACTAAGATTGAAATTTTTAGTAAACGACCTCCGAATCAAGATTTGACGGTTCCTGCTGATTCGTATGATGATTTAGGACTTGGGCGTATATCCGGACCGGATTTTGGATATCCCCGGGAGCGTTTCAGCGTATATTGTGGAAGTTAGCATTTTAGTAGAATTTCATAAATTTGGGCTTGAAGTGCATTTCAGTGTTGTTGTCTGTTTGGGATTCCGAGTCTGGGAATACCTTCGTATGGTCATTCTGGAGTTGGGAGTGTGATTGGAAGTGAATTTGGATGTCCGTAGGTCATTTTGAAGTCATTTGGCTAAAGATAGAAATTTGAAGGTTTTTGAGAAATCCGACCGGGAGTGAAGTTTTGATATCGAGGTCGGAATGCAATTCTGGAAGTTGGAGCAGGTCCGTAATGTTGAATATGACTTGTGCGCAAAATTTGAGGTCAATCGGACGTGATTTCATAGGTTTCAACATCGGATGTAGAAGTTGGAAATTTCTAAGTTTATAAAGATGGGGTTTGGGTGTGATTCATGGTTTCGATGTTATTTGATGTGATTTGAGGCCTTGAGCAAGTCGGCATTATGTTTTGTAACAGGTTGGTATAATTGCACGGGGTCCCGCGGGCCTCGAGTGGAATCCAGGTGGTTAACGGATCAATTTGAGAGTTTGAAAAAGGCTGGAACTGCTGTCATCTGGTGTGATCCGCACCTACGAGGATTTGGCCGCAGGTGCGGCTTTGGCGCCGCATGTGCGAGAGTGGGTAGGCTTGGCTGGGATCGCATGTGCGATGGAATTTCCGCACCTGTGAAGCCGTAGGTGCGGGCAATGGGGCGCATGTGCAATTTTGGGCTGGTGTTGAGGAAGCTGCAGGTGCAGGAGATTGGTCGCACCTGCGGGAAGCAGGTGCGGAGGTAGGACCGTATGTGCGGAAATGGGCCTGGGTACATTGTTTTTAAGCGAGAATTTGGTTATTTTTCCATCCATTTTCATATGCCATGGTCGATTTGGAGGAGCTTCAAGGAGAGGATTTTGTCAAGCATCGCAACGTAAGTAATTTCTTCACGTTTTTTAATTTAATAAAAGTTTATATAAATGGATTAGGCATGGAAATTGGTAGGAATTATGGACATTATTGAAGAAACCTAGAAAATGGTAATTTTGAGTTTTGGCCACGAATTGAGCATGAATATTTCAGTAAATTGTATATTTAAGTTAGTAAGGCTATGGGTAGAATATATCTTAGAGAAATTTTGGATTCCGGGTACGTGGGCCCGAGGGCATTTTTGTCATTTCACAAAGCGGGATTGGGAAATCATATAATTTGGAATTGTTGCCAATATTAGAGTATATTTTCATTTGGGTGTCATTGCTTGGATAATCTTGGGGCGTTGTGCGTCCGTTGGAGTCATCGGAAGGGCTTAGAGGCCGGTTATGGAATCTCGGACCAAGGTAAGTCTCCTTTCTAACTTTGTGAGGGGGAATTGTCCCCTTAGGTGAATTAATTAAATATATGCTATTATTTTCGGGGGCTACGTACGCACGAGGTGACGGGAGTCTGTGCGTAAATACTATTATGCCATATCCGGGTTGTCTAAGACCCACTAGCATGCCTGACCTGTTGTACGTGTCATCTTGTCTGTGATATTAGACTGCTAATATAATCAAAATTGTAATTTATTGACTAAGGAATATTTGAGTTTATTTTCTAAATCATCTAAAAAGAGAATTTATTTCCTTCGCGGGCAATTGTATTTCCGAATAAGGGTGTGTTATTAAAGGTTATATAAAACTCGGCAAGTGAATTTTGAGAAAGTGGTTTAAATACTGTTTTGTGGTTTTTAAAAGAGAAGTCTGTCATTTATTTTGTTACTTGTTTTTCCGACGTATTCGTGGTGGACTGTTGATTGTGCATGACTGCATGTGACCGCTTCACAATTTACAGCCCGCGAGCGGAGTGTTATTTCCCCCACTCTCATGGGAGCGGGCCGTACGCCATGGCGAGATTGAAAGAAACATATTATGGTTTGGGCCATTCGACCCATGACATTGCACAAAGATGATTATTATGATGGCTCAGGTTGGTTGTCCTTATCCCGTATGCGCATGCTAAATTGTTAAATGTTTTCTCTCAGGTTGGTTGTCCTTATCCCGTATGCGCATGCTAAATTGTTGAATGTTTTCTTCACGATTTTTGAAGTGATACGATATTCGGGGGAAATTAATAAAGAAATTGTGGATTTATGATATTTGGAGGAAGACAAAGAGGAAATTGTTTATTAAGATATTTTGGAAAAATAATGAGAAAGTGGTGATTGTTTGTTTATTTCCAGTATTTACTTGGATTTCAGTGCCTTATATATATGTTGCTTTACTACCTTTACATGCTTATCGTGTTCATCTTACACTGTTAATAAATTTGTTGGACCTCAGTGAGTGTCTAATTCGACCTCTCGTCACTACCTCTCTGAGGTTAGGCGTGCGACTTACTGAGTACACGTTGTTTTTGTACTCATGCTAAACTTGCTGTGCATTTTATTGCACAGGTACTGTCATAGCGATGTGGAGGATTTGGAGACTTAGGCGAGTTGCATCATCCGGAGGCGATCTGCAGCTGATAGAGTATCCCTTGTACTGTATTTATTTTCATTTTAAATTTCCTTGTCCAGTTTGTATTTCGGACAGGCTTTGTAATGATTGTATAAATTCTTAGAAGTTGCTCATGTACTTGTGACACCGGGTTCTGGGGTATGTTTGGGATATTTATGCTACGGTGTTGTATTAAAACTATTGTCAATTAATTAATGATTGGCCTACTTGACAATGATGTCAGGCCCCATCACGACCGTATGAATTTTGGGACGTGATAGGACTGATGACCTGAAAAATAAATATGTGGAAGTTCTGGATGTCTAATTTTCAGAAACACAAACCATTTGTGATTTAGAGGCTCCAATCTCAAGTTATGACTTATTCGGCAAGAGTGCACGAAGCTGCAAACAAATAGGTCATGCTTAGATAGCAACTTAAGTTACTCCTTACCAATGCAGAAGGAATTTGAAGCTGAAGCTTGGATATGTTATTGCTGCCAAAGTTTAGTTTCTGCAATAATCAACTGACTGACAATTCCATCTTCTCTACATTGCAAAATAAATATTTTTGCAAAGGTGCGCAGAGTTGGAAATCGACAAAGTTTGAAGAATGGACGTTTCCCCAAGACCTCTTTCTCGCAAAGAGGTAAGGAAGAGACACATCATGTAATTCTTTGTCAAGCTACAAGGAGGAGATGCTTCAGGTACTTCTTCAAGGGAGCTGGACATACCAACTAGCCTTTGCCACAACAAAAGTCTTCAAATCCATGTAAAGTGCAAAGAGACGTGCCAAGTGGTTCCTCGCCATTCATGCGGAACCAATGGAGATGATGGAGCCCACGATGATTTTTGGTTCTACATGGACTGGTGCTAACAACACAAAGCTTCAAATCAAAAGTATTGGTCCAATGGCATGTCTTCTTAATTCATCATACATGAGCATCGAGCAGGCAGCGCAACTATTCTAGTTCGACATGGGAAATATTGGTTCTAATGCACGAAACTTTAACTTGTGGCCAAGTTTACTCACGAACTCAATCTCTGTTTCTCAAGGTTTGCAGATTTGAGACTTCTTGTGCTGGTGCATCCTTCAATGATTCTAAAAACAAAAAAAATCATGTGTTTATCAAGTGCTAAAAGAGAAAGAAACAAGGATCCTTGTTACTCTGTATTTGTTGTAATAGTTGTGAAGTGTGCAGAACAGTGATAGCCACCATAGTGTATTCCCTTAGAGACCTCAAGTTGTGGTTGATACAAATTAAATCACACAAGCTCCTTTTATATGCGTAAGTGAAGCTAGAAGTCCTATCTTGAGTTATACTCTTATCCAACCGAGTTCTACATTTATTATGGCACCTAAAGGGCTAATCAAAGTGGAATTTCTATGTTTTACGGAATTGATGTTTAAATTGTTGGGATTCAATTTGTTTGCAAAGTGGCACCAAAACAAAAAAGGGGAATGGACTTGTATCCGCGTAGTAGTTTGCTGCTACTGTTGCGATTTGAAATGCGTCAAAGATAAGACAGTATAGTTGCATAGGAAATCAAATGGAATCCAAACTCTCCAAATTAATGTCCAAAAGCAGTAAACAATGGTCTCTACGAAGATTCCTAGCTAGGTGGCATTTGGAAATTTATCAAAATGGATATATGCTTAGATGTTCACGCATAATTCACTACTAGAAATCCGGCAAAAAGCGACCAAAAATTTGGGACCAAAATTGGTCTATCAAAAAAGACGACCAACGTTGGTCCCTAAATTGGATAAAATAATAAAAAAAAATTAAATAATTTAGCGGCCATAGTTGGTCGC
Organism: Nicotiana knightiana; assembly: GCA_005239525.1. Lineage (NCBI taxonomy): Eukaryota > Viridiplantae > Streptophyta > Magnoliopsida > Solanales > Solanaceae > Nicotiana > Nicotiana knightiana. Next base: position 573 of record ML399905.1, on the reverse strand, counting down.
TATTTGGTCGATAATCCGATCAAAATATTGACCGGACTAGTCAGACTTGCTTGGTCAAAGAAATAGTAAAATTAGCGACCACCTTTGGTCGCCAAAGTGGGACCCCGTTATAAAAATTTTAATAATTATATTATTATTTTAAAAAATTATAAATTTTAAATAAATAACATTTCATATTAGCGACCAAAGTTGGTCGCTTATTGTACTGGAAGAAAATAAAGACCAACTTTGATCGCTAATCTGGGACCAGTTATAAAATTTTATTAATTATATTATTATTTAAAAAAATTGTAAAATATAAATAAATATAATTTAAAGTTAGCGACCAAAGTTGGTCGCTTATTAAATAGGAAGCAGATAGAGACCAATTTTGGTTGCTAATCTGGAACCCAGTTCTAACGTTTAACAATTCTGTTATTATTTTAAATATTTTAATATATGAAATAAATCTGATTTATATTTAGCGACCAACTTTGGTCGCTAATTTTGATTTATATGTAAAAAGCAACAAAAGTTGGTCTCTTTTTAGTTCAACATTGATCAAAATTAAATATCATACTATCTAAATAATAT
>ML399904.1:68505-138490 GCA_005239525.1 Nicotiana knightiana | reverse complement strand
CAACAATTACATTCTTCTTCAAGAATTCAATTATTCTTCTAAAAAATTCACATAAACCAAAAGGAACTAATATGTTGATTTATTTTTCACACAAGAACGTTGAAATTAGCGTTCCATAACTTAAAAAAATGCTTTTTCTTGTTGAAACAAAATAAAAATACTATTTCTACAACACAAAAAGAAAGTACTTATTTTGTTGAAAGTTTCTGATGAGACGTGAGCCCTAGTGGCAATGTATTAGGTAAGAGGTTTCAAGTTATCAGTGGTAAATTATAGGTCAACATTAAGGTGAATCAACAATATATGGATAAAAGTTCCAAAGTATGGGAGGAGATTATGATACCATTCTTTAGATGAACAAATAAGGAAGCATTAAAGGAATTAGNTATTTGGTCGCCCCCATTTAACCTATACCCGCTTTTTTAAAAACTTTTAACTTGTACCCACTTTTTAAATAACTTCAGCTCCCTTTCCCTCGCTGAGCTGAAGTTCACCAGTTAAGCTGAAGTTCGCCAGTTATAAAGACAAAACTTCAGCATACGGGGCTGAAGTTCCCTAGTTACAAAGACAAAACTTCAGCTCTAGAGCTGAAGTTTCCCAGTTACAAAGCTGAAGTTCCCAAGTTATAAAGACAATTACAAAGACAAAACTTAAGCTCTAGAGAACTTCAGCTCTAGAGCTGAAGTTTTGTCTTTATAAACTGGGGAACTTCAGCCTAGTATGCTGAAGTTTTTGTCTTTATAACTGGGGAACTTCAGCCCCGTATGCTGAAGTTCCCCAGTTACAAAGACAAAACTTCAGCTCTAGAGCTGAAGTTCCCCAGTGTAACTTGGGAACTTCAGCCCCGTATGCTGAAGTTCCCCAGTTACAAAGACAAAAGAGCTAAAGTTTCCCAGTGTAACTGGGGGAACTTCAGCCCCGTATGCTGAAGTTTTTGTTTTTATAACTGGAGAACTTCAGCCCCGTATGCTGAAGTTCCCCAGTTACAAGACAACAACTTCAGCTCTAGATCTACTTCAGGCCCGTCTACTAGAACGCTGAAGTTTTGTGTGATTGCCTTTGCTACTTCAGCCCCGCATGCTGAAGTTATGCGCAAAAGCGGGTACAGATGTATTTTTTTTTAGAAAGCGGCTATAAGTTAAAACGTGGCACAAAAAATGGGTACGGATGCAAAAGCCCCCATTTTTACCCCAAACTTTATTACTTTAGCTTCCCTTTATAATAGCTTCCCTTTATCTAATATATTATCTATAATATATTAAAAGCACGAAATCTCTTGAGTCATGTTGTTCTTCCTTTTTTTATACTTCAAATAAATATTATATTGGACAAAATTATAATCTTATCATTATCCTAATATTTAGGATTTAGAGTGTGTTTGGTATGAAGGAAAATGTTTTCCTTGGAAAAAGTTTTCCCGAAAAATGAATGATGTTATCACTTATTTTCTCATGTTTGGTTGGTGAATGAAAAACAGTTTCAGAAAATATTTACTAGTATTTGGTTAGAGAGTAGAAAATCTTTTCTTAAGAAAATAATTTTCTATGCTACTCTCCTCACCCCACCCTCCCCCAATTCTCATGTTTCATGTGCTCTCCTCCTCCCCTCCCCCCCTACAACAATTACATTCTTCTTCAAGAATTCAATTATTCTTCTAAAAAATTCACATAAACCAAAAGGAACTAATATGTTGATTTATTTTTCACACAAGAACGTTGAAATTAGCGTTCCATAACTTAAAAAAATGCTTTTTCTTGTTGAAACAAAATAAAAATACTATTTCTACAACACAAAAAGAAAGTACTTATTTTGTTGAAAGTTTCTGATGAGACGTGAGCCCTAGTGGCAATGTATTAGGTAAGAGGTTTCAAGTTATCAGTGGTAAATTATAGGTCAACATTAAGGTGAATCAACAATATATGGATAAAAGTTCCAAAGTATGGGAGGAGATTATGATACCATTCTTTAGATGAACAAATAAGGAAGCATTAAAGGAATTAGATTTATACATATAGGATAAGCAGCGAAAGAGCAACCTGAAGTTGGGTAGAAGACCTCGGTAATAATAAATCAAAGTAAGAGTTATGATATAGTATGACCTACCTAATTGTAGTAAAGCCATAAGCATAGATAATTGAGGCTATGAAACAAAATATGTCAATAGTCGTAAATTCGACAAAGTACCGAGCGAAGAACTTTAGTACATCAATAGATGACCAAAGGGACAACTTGTCATAGTTCTGTATATGTTCAAAAACCGAGGCCTAGAGATTGGCTGACAACTGGAGGAAAAAGAAGAGAAGAGTCGCATAGGAGCACTTACAAGGTCAAAGTTGTACATGTTGTATGATAGAATGTAGCAACAATTACGAGATTGGAAGAATTTTTTACCATAAGTCATGCTGTGAGAAAGAGACCTAAAAGGGGGAATGCACTAGCCTTTGAATTTATTCACAGAATAGTTGCCTAGAATGCAAGGACAATGTTAAAGTATTTATAAAAGCTATAGGTTATGACACTGATAGGCGAGTTTGAGTCGCAAATGCGGAAGTGGGGTGATTGGCCAATTTCCGCAGAAGCGGATGGTGATGCGCATGTGCGCATCCACAGGTGCGGAACCTGGAGCGCATGTATGGGCCCTGGAGGACTCAAGTGGCTTTCGTAGAAGCGATTTCGCAGGTGCAGAAATGTGGCTGCATGTGCGAAAGGCATGGGTCAGAATGTTTAAAAACAAGTGTTCGAGAATTAGGCTTCATTTTAATATTTTGAACTCGGGCTTAGGTGATTTTGGAGAGGATTTTCGAGGGGATTCTTGAGGTAAGCCTCTTGTACTTTTTTTTGATCAATAATCTTTATTCCCCATTGTTTTCCCCACCTAGAATGTGTGGTTTTACGGTGATATTTTTGGGAGATTATGGCTTGAGAATTTGAGGGTGTAATTTGGGGATTTGAGGGACCAAATGATGTCAGATTTTGATAAATTTCGTATGGGTAGACTCGTGAGTGAATGGGGTTTTGGGTTTTGTGACTTATGTCGGATTTCGATGTGGGACCGAGGGCCGGATTTGAGTGAATTTCGGGATCTGGCCTATAATTTGATACTTTTCTTGTGGAATTGATCTGTTAACCTAAATTGATTGTGTTGTATTACTTGTGTCTAGATTCGAGACGTTCGGAGGCCAAATCGAGAGACAAGGGCATCCCGGAGTAGGATTTTGGCTTGGTTGAGGTAAGTAACGCTTCCAAACTTGGTTCTGAGGGTTCGAAACCCCGAACTATGTGTTATATGATTAGTATTGAGGTGACGCACATGCCAAGTGACGAGCGTGCGGGTGTGCACCGTGAGAATTGTAGCCTGGATGATTCCATGACACCATTTAGTGACTCTATCCTGTTAATATCCATGTATCCATCATGTGACGAAGTAGTTGAACTGTAAATCATGCTAGATATCATATTTATGCTTTGTGCCGGTATTGTTGGGACCCTTAGCGGTCATTTATTGCTGTTACCTCATCAATTTCATTTAATATTCCATACTCAGTCATGATCATACATCTTTATATCCTATCTCAGTATCAGTTATTTATTGATTTATCATATCATTGTTCCGGTTGTTTTCATGACATTGTGAGCTCGTGGTGAGACTAGAGATGTTGATGACTGAGTGAGGCCGAAAGCCTGTTATGAGCGACAGTTATGGGATCGGGCTACACGCCGCAGTAGTTATATTGATGATTATGATAGCGCTTGGGCTGTAGGAGCCCCTCCGGAGTCTATAAAACACCCCCAGTGAGCGCGGATGATATTATTGAGGGATGGATTTCCCTGGACATGGATTTGTCCGAAGTACTTGATACCTAGAGATGAATTTCTCTACCGGGCTGGATTGCCCTTTTGTCCTCGGTACTGGGTGACTTGCTGTCAGTGTTGTATATATATTTCGGGATGGATTCTCCTAGGGCGGATGACCATATACAGTACCGAGTGGTTGAGCATTTGAGAGTGGGAGAACACGGTGCATTCATACAGTCTGTGCATTAAAATGTAGAGGCTACTGAGTTGTATACCATTGTTACACCCCACGTTTTCGTACGTAAAAGTACGCCATAAATAAATTGATGAATGTTCGAAAATGAGATATTACACCCTGTATTCTCGTACGTTAAAGTTTCATCGTAAGTTAATCGACGTAAGTTCGGGAATGAGATTATTTTGGGATTATAAGTATTACGTTATTTCAAACAAGTGATAATTAAATTCGTGAAGGTGAAAGGGTAAGCGAATCGAAGGAAATGAATTTCGTCGATGTTTGACATTTTGGGATAAAATATGGCCCGAGCTAAAATACCCGATATTTATGGACTAGTACCATACAAGGTACCACCTGACCCGGTATTTCTGGATTATAAGTATTACGCTATTTCAAACAAGTGATAATTAAATTCGTGAAGGTGAAAGGGTAAGCGAATCGAAGGAAATGAATTTCGTCGATGTTTGACATTTTGGGATAAAATATCGTCCGAGCTAAAATACCCGATATTTATGGACTAGTACCATACAAGGTACCACCTGACCCGGTATTTCTGGATTATAAGTATTACGCTATTTCAAACAAGTGATAATTAAATTCGTGAAGGTGAAAGGGTAAGCGAATCGAAGAAAATGAATTTCGTCGATGTTTGACATTTTGGGATAAAATATGGCCCGAGCTAAAATACCCGGTATTTATGGACTATAACCATACAAGGTACCACATGATCATGATAGTAAGGTGTATAAGGTGTGTTAAAAGGGAGTAATATTCTAAATAATTTGAGATAATTCTTAATTATGTGGGTAATTGGTTAATTACTAGTTTAATGGGAGATTAACCATGTAATTAAGGATTTATGAATAATTAATAAGTGGGGAAAAAGACCCTCACATTGCAGCCCATGAAATGGTTAATAAAGCCATCAAGTGACTCATAGGATATGAAGAAAGGTGTTATATTATTAGAGCACATACAAGGATTACATTCCCTTTATAATATTATTTAGTCTTCTAAGGATATACATTCCTTTTATAATATTCTTTAGTCTATCCACTTCACCATCAATAATTCAGCATATAAAGATGCATGAAACACCAACGAAGTATAGGAGAGATAATAAAAAATCCAAAAAAACATAAGAGGAAATTTACCTCCAGTAAGTAGTAGAGTTGAAAAATTCTAGTAAATAAGTGTGGTAGTTCATATGCACGCAAATCCTAAAGATGCATGCTATGATAGATGCAAGGTGAAAAAGGTGAACATTCAAATCAATCAAAAGTCAATAGCCAATCTTAACAATCTGAGGAATTTACGTTCTCTCTAGCATATAACAAGGTTTACGTTTAAGAGAGATTGCATACGTGATTTACAATGGTCGGAATTGTAATGTGAGATTTTGCGATTCTAAGGAAGGAATGTATAATTTTTCTCAAGAATATCATACGGATTTTTCCTACTCCAGGTATGTTAAGGCTATCCCTTCTTTCCTTTTGTCATGATCGATACGACACAAACGAAACGAGCAAATGCACAACTTCCATAAATAATTCTATTCATAGAGATACTAGGGATGCTTATATTCTTGATTTTCCATACGTCTTATTATTCTATTGTTTGTTCATGGGTCTCAAAAAATATGTAAGTTGATAAAGTTTATTTCATGATATTAATCAGAGGCAAAATGGTCTTATGACATTCCGAGAAATTTTATTGACATACTTCTCATGCATTGCATTCATTTACAACCCATGACCAGACGGCGTTATATACGCGTATATATGTATATGAGATATGGGAAAAGGTTACGGCGTTATATACGCACCACCACCTGATCAGCTGGTATACGTTGATGATTTTGCCCACAGTGGCCGAGATGATATGATGGGATGCACTCAGAGGCCTGATGATGTTACAAAACACGTACCTATGCACGACATGACATTCATACGCATATGCATGACACTATAAGTATTTCATGATTTACAGAGTTATCCAGACTTACAGGTTGAGTCATTTACTCTATATTTCTTCCATATCTGTTATGTAGTTATATATGTGCCTTACATACTCGGTACGTTATTCGTATTGACGTCCATTTTGCCTGGGGACGCTGTGTTTCATGCCCACAGGTCCCTATAGATAGGTCGAGAGTCCTCCAAGTAGGCTACCAGCTCAGCGGAAGATGTTGGAGCGCTTCATTTGCTCCGAAGTTGCTTATTTGGTCAGTATGATTAGTAAATGCATGTATTGGTATGGCGTGGATCTTTCCCGACCTTTATGATAATATGTATTTTTAGAGGCTTGTAGACAGATGTCATGTATATGGATTCTTGTATGGCCTTGTCGGCCTATGTTTTGAGTATATAAAGGATCATGCTGGCCTTATAGGCTCGTACGTAATATGTATAAGTTTGGATTACATGTTGAGTCATCCAATGTCGAGTATTTTCCCGTATTTTATTCTATTTATCTCACGATAGCTTCTCTAGCTCATTTACCTATGATAATATCATACAAAAAATACATTACGTAGGTACTCGGTTGAGTAAGGTACCGGGTGCACGTTGCGGCCCATCGGTTTGGGTCGTGACAGAAGTGGTATCAGAGCAGTTCTGTCCTAGGGAGTCTACAAGCCGTGTCTAGTAGAGTCTTGTTTATGGGTGTGTCGTGCACCACACTTATAAGCAGGAGGCTATAGGGAATTTAGGACTATCACTCTTTATTTTTAATCTAGATCGTGTGGTAGAGCTTAGTTGTAAGAACTCAATTTCCTAAACTCTATCTTATTCAGAATACGAAGATGCCTACATCAAGAAAGATGGTTGGTAAGAGATTTAATGTTTCTTGGAAGAGTTGAATCAGAGGAACTCAATTTTTGCATCATGCTTATGATGGATAAATATGAGGTATTCAGCAGATCATGGGTTTACTAAGATGTGTAAACTTCTTGATAAGGATCCCTAAGGCAAGAATGTCTATCCACTCTTATATTAAAAATGAATAAGAGAATCGTAAGGTAGATACAAGTTTGAGAAAGAAAAAAAAAGTCAAGATAAAAAAAGGTACGAGCTACCCAGCTAATGAAGATTATCGTAGAGGAATATAAGCCTTTTAAGTAGTATAAAAGAAAGAAAGATATCGGGATCTAGTTGGGGTTAGGGTAACCCAAAATGGTGGATGGGTTGTAGCGTTAGCTGACATATCTGAAGGATATTGCAAATGTTCTAATAGATCTCCTTGTGAGATGCCCAGATGGTGCACTCTAAAGAAGTACAACTAGATATGAGTACTACAAAGATAGGCACTGGAAGGGATAAATATTATCTTAGTGTGACTTCTTTCCCTAGCAGAGAGAGAATGTTAGGCAACCAGAAGATCCAGTGGATGGAGCAAACGGGAGCTAAAACCAAAAGAATGTCTTGTTAAAATTTTCAGAATAAGGTGATAGACAGAAATATTAGCAGGAAAATAAGAAGAGAGTTAATAAAGCATTATGAGTAAGATGTAATACATGGATGACAATGGTAGATAAAAAATATGACTGTATTACAGAGTCTATAGTCAAGTGAAGGAAAATACGAGAGGTGACAGGCCAAAAGAGTATAGGCCATAAAGTCATATCCTCATTTCAAGAAATAAGTTTGTGACCCAACGCGACTACCGAAAGGAAAAGTTAGACCCCAGAATAATGCCTGATTCTTCCCTTATCAATGTTTGAGATGCCTGGTTGTTCCAATTTCCCTAGTTGACAATATGACTTTTATGCCTGGCGGCAGCTCGGATCTTATGTTCTTTAGATGCCCAGCTAGAAATCAGTATGGGCTGGTGAACAAGATAAACTAAACATGAACTGGGGGCTGAGTGATTTGATAATAGTCAGAGCCATGAGAATTTCAGATTGCGTTCCGGCGATAAAAGAATGGACGACAAAAAAATAACCCTTAAAGGTCATTCAGGAAGACGCTTTCGTAAAGCAAGCAACGTGAGCAAAGTTAAGCTTAAAGGACTAAGTGTACCGTTACACTAAGTGTCACCCTCGTGAGTAAAGAATTTTATTATCCTTAGTGCAGAAGGATTACCGAAATACGGGTAAGAGTCATCGATGATGTGAAAAGATGCCAAAGAGGTAAAACATCTATAAATCTTAGTGCTTCCCTAAAGGAGGGAATATAGAGTGATGTGGCATTAAGTCGTAATTAAGTGGTTGTATAACTATGGAATAATAAAGGAACAATGTGATAATACTGAGAAAGGGATAAGATTGCACTTATCCAAATCCTACAGGTATGCTGCAATTCCAGAACATTATGCAAACACGACGTCAAGGAGAAGAAGTAAGGGTCCCTGTCCGAGATGTTATTAATAGATAAGGAGCCAATGCAAGAAGTAAGTTAAGAAAAAGAAAATGACCCAAGAAAGATTACGCGGAATATTGATATGAGAATGGGCCAACGAGTAGTTAGTAGTTGATTCAGGAACGGGCTAATTATGGCTAGACAAGAAGATACAGACAAATCAATAGATCATGCAAGATAAACAGAATGAACCCCAACATGGGAAATTCATTCTCACAGATATGACATTATGACCTTGAGAAAAGGCGAGTGAGAAGGTGACGAGAATGGATAAGTCCTCGGGATTAAGCCCATGAAAACAAGAAGAGTTGATGGTTTCTCTAAGTTATAGAATGCTAAGTATAGCCTGAATGAACTCAAATGAGTCTAAGACTGGTAGCATTTAGAAGATATGGAATGCTTCCCTTATAGTATAATGAGGGTGTAATTATGATGGATAAAGGATGAAGTTTAGGCCTTCGAGTAAGTAATGATTTGAAAAGTATTTCATGGATCGTACGACATTAAAATACCTACGTAAGTGAATCACATTAGGATGCTATCAAATACGGTCATTGAAGTACAGTATCACCCCTAAGTGGATCAGGAAAATCACTTCAAATATTCCTCGATGAAATGTAAGCCCTAGTGGCAAGGTATATGACATAAGAAGTTTCAAGTTATCAGCGGTATATTATAGATTAATATTGAGGTGAATCAACAATGGATGGACAAAAGTCACAAAGTATGAGATGAGATTAGGCCGCCATTCTTAGGACGAATAGTAATGAGGAAGCATTAAAGGACTAGGATTTATACATATGGGATAAGCAACGGATGTAACCTGGAGTTCGGTGGCAGACCTCACTAACGATAAATCAAAGTAAGAATTATGGCAGTAAAGTCATACGGATGGATAAACGAATTTATGCAAAAGGTAGCAACAATTGTGAGATTGGAAGAATTCCGACCACAAGTCGTGGTGTGAGAAATAGGGCAAAAGAGGGGAATGTCTTGGCCTCTGAGATCCATTCACAGAACAGTTGCCTAGACGGAAAGAGGAGTACCAAATTATTCAGAAGACATATGTTATGAAAATGATAAGTGCATCAACCAATATTCGAGGACGAATGTTCCAAAGGGGCGAATGATGTTACACCCCACGTTTTCGTACATAAATGTACGCCATAATTAAATTGATGAAAGTTCGGAAATAAGATATTACACCCCGTATTCTCGTACGTTAAAGTTTTTTCATAAGTTAATCGACGTAAATTCGGAAATGAAATTATTTTGGAATTATAAGTATTACGCTATTTCAAACAAGTGATAATTAAATTCGTGAAGGTGAAAGGGTAAGCGAATCGAAGGATGAATTTTGTCGAAGTTTGACATTTTGGGATAGAATATGGCCCGAGCTAAATTACCTGGTATTTATGGACTAGGACCATACAAGGTACCACATGACCATGATAGTAAGGTGTGTTAAAAGGGAGTAGTATTCTAAGTAATTTGAGATATGTCACGACCCATTTTACCCTCCGAAAGGTATCGTGACGGCACCTAGTCTCTATGACTAGGTAGGCCTAAAATTTGCGGAAAATGACAGAATCAATAAAATAAAGACAGAAAAGAACTCAAGTAGATATAATGTAGTTGTTCAGCATATACACTTTCACTTCCCAAAACCCGGACTGTCACCATAGTCACAAGCTCTGTACTAAATGTAGCTCTATACAATGAAACAGTGGAAAAATGTACAAGTCTTCTATGCCTATACTAGAGTAGAAGGGGACTCGTGCGATTCTGCGGATGCGGCAGAATTACCTCGCGGTCTCCTGGCTGCTGCTAGGATGACTCCTAGCCACGATACTGGGTGTTGGTACCTGGATCTGCACATGGGGAAAACATGCGCAGGAAAGGGCGTGAGTACTCCACATTCGGTACTCCGTAAGTGCCAAGCCTAACCCAGTGACGAGGTCAGGTTGAGGCCCTACTGAGTTTGTAAAACAATTCAATATAAAATTTAAAACAGTGAAATACAGATAAGCAATGCTAAACAAGATTAACGAAAACAGAAAGATTTAATTATAGAAAGAGAGCCCTCGGCTCAGCACAACATATATCTCAACAATGAATGTGCAATGCAGTACACAGGGAAAGCTCCCGGATCTCAGTCCGTAATCCCAATTTAAATATGCTATGCAGTACATGGGGAAAGCTCCCGGATCTCTGTCCGTAGTCCCAATTTAAATATGAAATGCAGTACAGGGGGAAAGCTCCTAGATCTCAGTCCGTAGTCCCAATTTAAATATGAAATGCAGTACAGGGGGAAAGCTCCTAGATCTCAGTCCGTAGTCCCAATTTAAATATGCAAAGTAGAAGTATGTCATTTATGGCTTAATTAAACAGTCCAGGAAAAATAATAGGCAAGAATAGAGTAAAGCTACCTAAGCATGATGTCACTAGTAGCAAATAAGAGGAAATCAAGTTAGAACAGGTAGGCATGCTTACTCTTAAGCTATCTACCCTATTAAGATGAAAAAAGTAATATATGAATGAAAATGAGCGATTTCGTAGGAGTAAAAATAGGACTTTAGCAACAATGACCCGTGTACACACTCGTCACCTCGCGTACACGGCGTCCACATAACAAATTCAGTATAAAAATGCCTAAGGGAAATCCCCAACACAGAATTAGGCAAGCCACTTACCTCGACTGCGCTAATAAACTCAATACCACGCTCTTTTCACGAGTATCTGACTCCGGGTGAATATCACTTCAAGGGAACAAAATAGCTATTTATTTATGAGCTAATACGCGAAATTAGAAAATTCGCCCAAAAAGTCCCCGGGCCCACGTCTCGGAATCGGGTAAAATTTATATTTCCCGAACACCCATTCGCTCATGAACCCACTTGAACAAGAATCAACAAAATTCGACGTCTAAATCTCCCTAAATCCTCAAATTTCTACTTGGGAAAATTTCATCCCATTTCCATGATTTTTCATCCAATTTCATTGATTAGATTGAGGAAAATGATAGACATTAACGATATATAAAGGGATTAAGGTTAGAAAACGTTACCTATGATCCTCCTCTTCAAATCCCACTGAAAATTGCCAAGTTCCGAGCTCACAATCAATTTTGGAATTATGAAATTCAAACCCTCGGATTTTTGGTATAAACTGCCCAGACATTTCGCGCCTGCGACACTAGGATCGCACCTGCGGTGCTGCACCTGCAGTGCCGCACATGCGGAAACCCAATCGCAGGTGCGGAAATTCATGAAGTGGCCCGGGGTCGCACCTTCGGCACCCCTTTCGCACATGCGTGCCCACACCTGCGGAAATACCATCGCAGGTGCAAAAATTCATATAATGGCACCCCCTTCGCACCTACGTGTCCGCACCTGCGGAAATACCATCGCAGGTGCGAGACACCAGAACCAGAATGGTTCAGCTGTTTCTCAACTCCTCAACCTCACCCGTTGGGCATCCGAAACAACCCCCAGGCCCCCGGGACCTCAACCAAACCTACCAACTAACCTTAGTACCTTGTTCAAACTTGGTCGAGCCTTAAAAACACATCTCATAATATCAAAATCATCAATTATGCATAGATTCAAGCCTAAGAACTTAGGAAATTTCTAGAATTCACATCCGATGCCGTAACACGTCTAAACTCATCCGAATGACCTCAAATTTTGCACACAGGTCATAAATGACATTAGGACCTGCTGTCGCTTTCGGAAATCCATTCCAAGCCCGATATCAAAATCTCACCTATCGGCCGAAATCGCCGAAATTCTAACTTTCGCCTATTCAAGCCTAAATCCACAACCGACCTCGAAAACACATTCCGAACACGCTCCTAACCCCGAAATCACCTAACAGAGCTAACAGGGTCGACATAATTCCATTTCGGATCCGTCTTCACACAGCTCTAGCTACGGCCAGATTTCTGAAGCTAAATTCCACATTTATGGACTATGTGTCCAAAATCACCCCGGATTTCATCACTCAACGCTCCGACAAGTTCTAATAACATAAATAGACATGGAGAAGCAGTAAATAGGGGATTAGGGCGCAAATTCTTAAAACGATCGACCGGGTCGTTACAAGATAATTCTTAATTATGTGGGTAATTGGTTAATTATTGGTTTAATGGAAGATTAACCATGTAATTAAGGATTTGTAGAATATTAGTAAGTGGGGACAAAGGCCCCACGTGGCAGCCCATGAAATGGTTAATAAAGCCACAAAGTGACTCATAGGATATGAAGAAAGGTGTCATATTATTAGAGCACATACAAGGATTACATTCCATTTATAATATTATTTAGTCTTCTAAGGATATACATTCCTTTTATAATATTATTTAGTCTTCTAAGGTATCAAGTCAAGTAACTTATCCACTTCACCATCAGTAATTCAGCATATAAAGATGCATGAAACACCAACGAAGTATAGGAGAGATAATAAAAAATTCCAAAAAAATATAAGAGGAAATTTACCTCCAGCAAGTAGTAGAGTTGAAAAATTTCACTAAATAAGTGGAGTCCGGAACCCAAATAATGTCCTTTTGGACAAAAAGAACACTAATAAGTGTAAAAAAAAGGTTACCATACTATATATAGCGCGATAATTATCCGCGCTATACTTTAACGGTGTTTTCGCCGTTAAAGTATAGCGCGGTTTAAAACCACGCTATATATGTATAGCGCATGAATTAACTGCGTTATATATATAAGGCTTAAAATCCCTACGTTATACACGAAATAGCTGGGCATCCCATTGGTTGAAGGGTAGTTGTAAAATGGTTTTGTCCTTGAGGTACAAGGTTCGAACCCCTACACCAACATTTTTATATTTTCCTATTTCTTTTTCATTTTTTGTTTCTTTTCATTATTTGGTTTAAGTGTTTAGATATAAATACTTTAATAGAGAAGCCTTTTATTATTTCTTTAAAAAATAACCAATATTTTTAATAGTTGTTATTTTGTGTTATACGTAAAACAAAATTATTATTTTTCCTTTTATTTTCAAATTAGAATTATAAGTTTTATTTTATAGTTAAAATTTCCATAAGAGAATAATATATATATATATATATATATTGAATAATCAAATAATTTTTTTATCTTGCCACTTGACTTGACTAATCAAATAGTCTAATTATTTTGAATAATCAAATATTTTTTATTTCACTAATAAACTTACCTATATTAGAAATTTATTTTATATTTTTAACTTTTTATTTTAATCATAGAAAAATATTTTCTTATTGTTGAAAACATTATATCTAAATACTGTAGTAATATTTTACTATCCTTTTATTTCTTTATGTACTATTTTAAAAAAAAAAAATTATGAAAAAAAAAACTCATCTCAAATTCAAATAATTCTTATAATTTTATTTTCTAAATTAGACCGCATTTTCAAAAAACTACTCTATGAAATTTTTTTTACCTTTAAGATATAAATTAAATTTCTAATTTTTATTAGTAAAATTACATATAATTTGAAATTTATTTTGTATTTTATATTTTATTACTATTTTTATTTTGAATAATTCTTTTAAAAAAATATATCTTTGTGTTTGAATTCCCCTATAATTAGGGTATTGCTAATGTTTAAATTCCTAATAAATGATAATTACAAATAAGTATGATTAACTCTAGATTCAAAATATAATTTTTTTTTTTGGATTGTTTTTTTTTTTCTTATCTATTGAATAATGTATATTTGCTAACTAAATTTAGAAAGAAAGATATCAAAAATAAAATAATTCAACCAATAGATTAAGCGCTATATATATATATATATATATATATATTATTCGCTTATGGAAATTTTAACTATAAAATAAAACTTATAATTCTAATTTAAAAATAAAAGGAAAAAAATACTTTTTTTTTACGTATAACACAAAATAACAACTATTAAAAGTATTGGATTTTTTAAAGAAATAATAAAAGGCTTCTCTATTAAAGTATTTATATCTAAACATTTAAACCAAATAATGAAAAGAAACAAAAAATGAAAAAGAAATAGGAAAATATAAAAATGTTGGTGTAGGGGTTCGAACCTTGTATCACAAGGACAAAACCATCTTTACAACTACCCTTCAACCAGTGGGCCACCCAGCTATTTCGTGTATAACGTAGGGATATTAAGCATTATATATATAACGCAGTTAATTCATGCACTATACACGGCTAAAACACCGTTANAAAACATAAGAGGAAATTTACCTCCAGCAAGTAGTAGAGTCGAAAAATTCCAGTAAATAAGTGTGGTAGTTCATATGCACGCAAATCCTAAAGATGCATGCTATGATAGATGCAAGGTGAAAAAGATGAACATTCAAATCAACCAAAAGTCAATAACCAATCTTAACAATCTGAGGAATTTACGTTCTCTCTAGCATATAACAAGGTTGACGTTTAAGAGAGATTGCATACGTGATTTGCAATGGTCGGAGTTGTAATGTGAGGTTTAGCGAATCTAAGCAAGGAATGTCTTGACTCAAATCCCAACTCAGGTCGCGATGGCGCCCAATACCTCAGTCAAGCCAGCCAACCATTTCTCACTAGCGAGTTCCATGTAGATTACCAACAACAAAATATTTTTTCTTCACACTTGCTTAACTTAATCTATTGGATCCTAAGTAGAAATAGATAACTTAAAGCATTTTATGACAAGATAGAAGATCATGAAATTTTAAATTTATGATTTACACTCCAAAATAAAGTCTACTAGCGTGTGTGCCAGGAACTAGTGTCACAAGTCTACATGCAGCTAATAGAATAACACCAAAAGTATAAGAAGTCCGTCCCACTGTCTGAGTAAGTATAGACAGAAATGGCAAAAAAACAAAAGATAGCTCCAAAGTGTTGCTGGGAGTCGCCAAGAGAAGCAGCTCACCGTGGAGTCTAGACCAGGTAAATGTATCAAGGACGAACTCCGGGCTGATACCCAGATGCACCCGCCTCAGAACCTGTACAGTTAAGTACAGAGTGCAGCATGAGTGCATAAGTAATAGGTACCCAGTAAGCATCCCGCCTAATCTCCTAGAAGTAGTGACGAGAGGTCGACGTGAGACTTACTAGGGTCAGAATAATATGTTTTAAGTGTAAAGCTAAGCAGGAATGGCGATTTATGAATAATAATGAAGACATGAACATCAATTATACTTTACCTTTATCTGTACGTGTCAAGTTTTCTAGCATGCGATTTACCTAGTTTTCATTTTTCATAGTATTTAACAGATACAAAATCACAGAAAACCCAACATCTAACAACACATAACCTGCCGTGAACGTACGGCTGACGCGACACAATAATATATGTGCACTTCCGAAGGGTCGAACGACTAGAACCATAGATGCATCTATTACACCGCTCACAAATCGAACATGCGACGCGGTTGACATAATAGTAGGGCTACCCCGCTCGCGAATCATACATGCGACGCAGGTTCCCGTATATATATACATAATTAACATGGATCAAGAACTTCAGTAAAGAATATACTTACAGAGAAGGTTTCAATAATATAAATTTAAGAATATAACCTCCTAGATGTTCACTTAATAATTCAATGATATTAGGCAACCAAAATTAACATTTACGATTATAGTTACAGCACATAAAGCATGCTTGTGAATCCTACACTCCCCGACACAACATAATAGTAGCTACGCATGGACTCTCGTCACTTCGTGCGTGCGTATCCCCCATAAATAAATACATGCAATTATTTATATTCACCTATGGAGACAATTCCCTCTTACGACGTTAGAAAGGAGACATACCTCGTGTCAAGCCTACTTTCCGGGTTAAGAATGCGCCCGAAACTCCAAATTCGTCACCCAAAGACTCCAAACTAGTCAAAGGTTGCATAAATCAATCAATCTATACTAAAAAGTATGAAATTTCCCTATTTAAATGATTATTTCAACCTAAAGTGCAAAATCCCAAAATACACCCCTGGGCCCACATGCTCGGATTCCGGAAATTTCCGGAGGAAATACTTACCCATAGCCTAAGGATCAATATTATATGGTTTTTGTATGATTTCGTAACACATTTTTTGGAAATTTTCCATTTTTGTCAAAAACCTAGGTTTTACTCTAAAACCATGATTCCCACTAATTTAAGGTGTTAACCTACCTAGGAATTCAAGTATTAAGCTAAGTTTATAGTAGGAATTACTTACCTTACAGTAGCTAGGTCGAGTCTCTCCTTTGCAAGCTCTCAAAATCGCCCAAGTTGAAGAAACAATATTCAAGAATGGCTAAATCCGGTATTTTAACAACCTCACTGCCCTTCAGGTTTTTCGCACCTGCGGCTCGAGGACCGCACCTCTGGTCTCGCATCTGCGAGGAAAATCTCGCACCTGCGGAAAATGGGAAGGGGGCCAGTGGTCGCACCTGCGGAAGGGAGTCCGCACCTGCGGCTCCACTTATGTGGGAAATGGCCCGCACCTACGAAACTGGGCAGCCCCCTCTGAGGCCGCACCTGCGAGGCATTGACCGCACCTACGGCTGGTCCTTCGCAGGTGCGGTCGCACCAGATCTGGTGCACCAGCAGTCCTTTAAGGCTGGTTTTTTCCTCGCGCGATGTCCGAATGGCATCCGGGCCCACCCGAGACCCCGTCCAAATATACCAACAAGTCCTAAATCATAATACGGACTCGCTCGAGCCTTCGGAACGTCCGAAACAACGCTAAATCTAAAAATCATACCCCGAAACCAATTGGATCACACTTAAGAACTTTGAGTTCTTGTATTCACTTTCGACACGCCGAAACGTACCTATACTACTCGGAATGACACCAAATTTTGCGAGCAAGTTATAAATAATATAACGGAACTATTCTCGGTCTCGGAATTCCGTTCGGACCTTGATAACACAAAAACACACGCCAAACCTCAATTTGAACTTAAGGACATTCTTACTTCACTATTTGGTGCCGAAATTCTCCCGGGTAATCCATAACCCGTTCCGAACACACGCCCAAGTCCGAAATAATCATACGGACATACTGGAATCTCCGGATCTCGATTCCGGGGTCGTTTACTGAAAATGTTTAGCGAGGTCAAACATGGCCTTTAAGGCCAACTTAGGGAGCTAAGTGTTCCTATATTAATCCAAACTCCCCCAAACCTCGAACCACCCATCCCCCGCAAGTCATAAATCAGTAAAAGCAACTACGGGGAGTCTCATTTATTGGCACGGGGTCCTAGAACATAGAATGGCCGGTCGGGTCGTTACATTCTCCACCTCTTAAACAAACGTTCGTCCTCGAACGGGTCTGGAATCATACCTGGAGTGCTGAATAAGTGGGGATATCTGCTCCGCATGTCCTCCTCGGACTCCCAAGTCGTCTCCTCGACTGGTTGGCTCCTTCACTGGACCTTTACGGCGGAAACCCTCTTGGACCTCAACTGACGATCCTGCCAGTCAATGATAGAAACTGGCTCCTCCTCATAACCCAACCTCTCATCTAGCTGAATGGTACTGAAATCTACCACGTGAGAGAAGTCTGCGTGATACCTCTGGAGCATGGACACATGAAAAACCAGATGAACCCCTGATAAACTGGGAGGTAAAGCAAGCTCATAAGCAACCTCCCCAACTCATCTCAACACCTCAAATGGGCCTACAAACCTCGGGCTTAGCTTGCCCTTCTTCCCAAACCTCATAATACCTTTCATCGGCGAGATCTTCAACAGAACTTTCTCGCCCCATAAATGATACATCACGTGCCTTCTGATCCGCGTAACGCTTCTGTCTGGACTGAGCTGTGCGAAGTCTCTCCTGAATAGACTTCACCTTCTCCAAAGCATCCTTCACCAGATCGGTGCCATATAGCTTAGCCTCGCCAGGCTCAAACCACCCGATGGGAGAGTGACATCGCCGACCATACAAAGCCTCAAATGGAGCCATCTCAATGCTGGACTGGTAACTATTATTATAAGCAAACTCGGCCAAAGGCAAGAACTGGTCCCACTGCCCTCCAAAGTCAATCACACATGCTCTGAGCATGTCCTCCAATATCTGAACTGTCCGCTCCGACTGCCCATCGGTCTGCGAGTGGAATGCTGTACTGAGCTCTACTCGGGTGTCTAACTCACTCTGCACGGCTCTCCAGAAATGCGGGGTGAACTGAGGACCTCGATCTGATATAATGGACACAGGCACACCGTGCAACCGAACTATCCCCCGAATGTGGCTACTGGAATGAAATGTGCCAACTTGGTCAACCTGTCCACAATGACCCAAACTGCATTGACCTTCTGCAAGGTCCGAGGCAATCCAACTACGAAGTCCATAGTGATGTGCTCCCATTTCCACTCAGGTATAGGCATCTACTGAAGTAGGCCTCATGGCCTCTGATGCTCATACTTAACCTGCTGGCAATTTAAATACCTAGCTACATACTCCACTATGTCTTTCTTCATCCGTCTCCACCAGAAATGCTACCTCAAGTCGCGATACATCTTCGTAGCACCAGGATGACTAAAATACCGAGAACTATGATCCTCCTCTAGAATCCTCTCCCTCAGGCCATCAACATTGGGGACACATATGCGACCCTGAAGTTTCAGAACACCATCCTCGCCAATAGAAACCTCCTTGGCACCACCCTGTACCACTGTATCCCGGAGAGCTGCTAAGTGCGGATCATCATGTTGCCGAGTCTTGATCTCCCCCAATAATGAAGATTGGGCCATCACACATGCAAGAACCCGGTTGGGCTCGAAAAGGCCCAACCTCACTAGGTGATTAGCCAAGGACTGAATGTCCAAAGCTAGAGGTCTCTCCTCTGCTGAAACGAAAGCCAAACTACCCATACTTTCCGCCTTCCTTCTTAAGGCATCCGCTACCATGTTTGCTTTACCCGGATGATAAAGAATTGTGATGTCGTAATCCTTCAGCAACTCAAGCCACCTGCGCTGCCTCAAATTAAGATCCCTCTGCTTGAACAAGTGTTGCAGACTGTGGTGATCTATATAAAACTCACAAGGCACCCCATACAAGTAGTGCCTCCAAATCTTAAGAGCATGAACAATCGCCGCCAACTCCAGATCGTGCACAGGGTAATTCTTCTCATTAACTTTCAGCCGTCGTGAAGCATATGCAATAACTCGTCCCTCCTGCATCAACACACAACCCAAACCAACGCGTGAAGTGTCGTAATAAACCGTATACATCCCAGAACCGGAAGGCAACACTAGAACTGGTGCTGAGGTTAATGCTGTCTTGAGCTTCTGAAAGCTCGCCTCACACTTGTCGGACCACCGAAATGGGGCATTCTTCTGGGTCAATCTAGTCAGAGGAGCTGCAATGGATGAAAAACCCTCCACAAATTGGCGATAATAACCCGCTAGACCCAGCAAGCTCCTGATCTCTGTAGATGAAGTAGGGCGTAGCCAACTCTGAACTGCCTCAATCTTCTTGGGATCAATCTTGATACCTTCTCCGAATACCACGTGCCCCAAGAATTCCACATAATCCAACCAAAACTCGCACTTGGAGAACTTAGCATACAACTTCTACTCTCGCAAAGTCTGGAGCACAACTCTAAGATGCTGCTCGTGCTCTCCCAGGCTACGTGAGTAAATTAGAATGTCATCAATGAAGACGATGACAAAAGAATCAATATAAGTCCTGAACCTCTGTTCATCAAGTCCATAAATGTTGCTGGGGCATTAGTCAAGCCAAAGGACATCACTAGGAACTCGTAATGACCATATCTCGTACGAAAGGCAGTCTTCGGAACATCCGAGTCCCGAATCTTCAGCTGATGATACCTCGATCTCAAGTCAATCTTATAAAACACCCGAGCACCTTGCAACTGGTCAAACAAATCATCTATACGCGACAATGGGTACTTGTTCTTGATGGTGACCTTGTTCAACTAGCGGTAGTCAATACACATCCGCATATTCCCATCCTTCTTCTTCACAAACAACCCTGGAGCACCCCAAGGCGATACGCTCGATCTGATAAACCCCTTAGCTAACAACTCCTCAAGCTGTCCCTTCAATTCCTTAAGAGCAATACGGTATGGGGGAATAGATATGGGCTGGGTGCCTGGAGCTAAGTCAATGAAAAAATCAATGTCACGATCCGGTGGCATGCCTGGAAGGTCTGAAGGGAATACATCATCAAACTCTCAAACTATTGGCACTGAATCAATCGTCGGAGACTCGGCGGTGGTGTCCCGCACATAGGCAAGATAAGCCAAACAACCCTTCTCGACCATATGTTGAGCTTTTAAGAAGGAAATAACCTGATGAGCCGCACTAACCGAGGAACCTCTCCACTCCAATCTCGGCAGCTCGGGCATGGCTAGAGTAACAGTCTTGGCATGGCAATCTAGAATGGCATGATAGGGAGACAGCCAATCCATGCCCAGGATAACCTCAAAATCAACCATATCATGCAATAAGAGGTCTGCTATGAACTCGAACCCACAGAATGTAACCACACAGGACCGATAAATCCGATCCACAACCATATAATCACCCACAAGAGTGGACACATAAACAGGAGTACCCAAGGGCTCACGAGGAATATCCAGGGAATGAGCAAATAAGGCTGATACATATGAATCAGTGGACCTTGGATCAAATAATACCAATGCCTCTCTATCGTAAACTGAAATAATACTTGTGATCACAACGTCTGAGGCCATTGCATCTGATCTGGCCGTAATAGCATAGAATCTGGCTTGGGCGCCGGACGACTGGCCTCCACCGGAATGAACAAGAACTGGCTGGGCTCCCCCTGCCTGGCCCCTACCTCTAGGACGACTTCTACTAACCTGTCCTCCACCTCTGGGTGGCCGAACCGCCGGTGCTGAAATCATAGGCTGATGACTCTACTGCATGGCCTTGCCTCGAAGCCTGGGACAAGTCCTCTTAATATGTCCTGGATCCCCGCACTCATAACAACCTCTAGGAACCATAGCCTGCTGCCTTGGAGGACCCTGAATAGCTGGAGGACGGTACAAACTCTCTGGCATAACACTGAAATAAGGACTGGAAGACCCCTGATGACCAGAATGCCCGCCGGAGGAACCATGAATGGCTAGTGGAACGATAAGAACTCTCCGTCATAGCGCTGAAATAAGGCCTCGTGGGAGCACCTCGAGGAGGTGGTAGGGGTGCTGAATGTATGGGCCTACTAGGCTGGCCCCTACCAAACTGACCTCTGCCCTTTGCTGGAGCACCTCTGAAATCTCTAGAAAATCTAGCTCTCTTATCCTGCTGGCCCTGCTCTCTGCTCCTCGACCGATAACCCTCAATCCTGCGAGCAATCTCTACCACAAGCTGATAAGGAGTCCCCATCTCCACCTCTCGGGCCATGTTGGACCTAATGCCTGAGTGTAGCCCAGCTACAAATCTACGCACTCTATCTGCGTCAGTAGGAAGTATCATGAGTGCATGACGAGAAAGTTCAGAAAACCTAGCCTCGTAGTCCGTCACTGACATCTGACCCTGCTCCAGCTGCTCAAACTGATATCACAACTCTTCCCTCTCAGAAGGTGGAATATACCTATCTAGGAATAACTGAGTGAACTGCTCCCAAGTAAGGGGCTCTACCAAGAATGTGGGATTGCCACCATCTGCGGGCCCTGCCCTCTTGCTGAAAAGTAGTGAAGTCAACTCCATGGGACTCCAGTATCCTCATGTTGTGCAGTCTGTCCCTGCACCTATCAATAAAGTCCTGAGCATCCTCATGGCACTCACCTCCGAAGATAGGAGGGTGCAGTCTTGTCCATCTGTCTAATAACTTCTGCGGATCGTCGTCCGCAGCTGGTCTGGGCTCAGGTGCTACTGCTGCCACTGGCTGAATCCTACCCACGGGTAGTGTACCCGGGGTATGATATACTGCTGCTGCAAGACCGTCGGCCTGTGCAGTAGGTGTCTGTGCCCCCCCTCCCGCCTGAGATGTGGCTGGATCGACTGGAAATAAACCAGCCTGCATCATGGTGTCCATGAACCTCATCATACGGCCCATGACCTCCTGAAATCCTGGAGCTGTCATAAAGTCCAAAGGGGCAGGATTTGCTGCAGGCACCTCTCCCTGCTCCTCAGTGATGTAATCCTCTACTGGATCCGCTGGGGGTATAACTGGTACAGTTGTGGGACGTCCTCGGCCTCTACCTCGGGCCGGTGCCCTTCCCCGGCCTCTACCACGACCTCGGATGACGGGGGTAGCGGCTCCTCCCGGGTCCGAAACGTCAGCTGCGCGCGCCCTCACCATCTGTGAGAGAATAGAAGAGTGAGATTTAGTATACCCTCAATTGCACGATAGAATATGAATAAAGAGAAATTTTCTAACACCCTATAGCCTCCTGAAGATAAATACAGACGTCTCCGCACCGATCCGTAAGACTCTATTGGGTTGCCTGTAACTCGTGAGACCTACGTGAACCTAGAGCTCTGATACCATGTTGTCACGACCCAATTCCCAATCCAGGTCCCGATGGCGCCCAATACCTCAGTCAGGCAAGCCAACCCTTTCCCACTAGCGAGTTCCATGTATATTACCAACAACAAAACAATTTTTTTTCACACTTGCTTAACTTAATCTTTGGGATCCTAAGTAGAAACAGATAATTTAGAGCATTTTATACCAAGATAGAAGATCATGAAATTTTAAATTTATGATTTACATTCAAAAATAAAGTCTACTAGTGTGTATGCCAGGAACTAGTGTCACAAGTCTACAGGCAGCTAATAGAATAACACCAAAAGTATAAGAAGTCCGTCCCACTGTCTGAGTAAGTATAGACAGAAATGGAAAAGAAACAAAAGATAGCTCCAAAGTGTTGCTGGGAGTCACCAAGAGAAGCAGCTCACCGTCGAATCTAGACCAGGTAAATGTATTAAGGACGAACTCCGGGCTGATACCCAGATGCACCCGCCTCAGGACCTGTACAGTTAAGTACAAAGTGTAGCATGAGTACATAAACAATATGTACCCAGTAAGTATCCCGCCTAATCTCGAAGAAGTAGTGACGAGAGGTCGACGTGACACTTACTAGGGTCAGAATAATATGTTTTAAGTGTAAAGCAAAGCAGGAATGGAAATTTATGAATAATAATGAAGACAGGAACATCAATTATACTTTACCATTATCTGTACGTGTCAAGTTTTCTAGCATACGATTTACCTAGTTTTCATTTCTCATAGTATTTAACAAATACAAAATCACAGAACACCCAACATCTAACAACACATAACCTTCCTTGAACGTACGGCTGACGCGACGCGACGCGAAAATAAATGTGCACTGCCGAAGGGTCGAACGACTCGAACCATAGATGCATCTATTACACCATTCACGAATCGAACATGCAACGCGGTTGATATAATAGTAGGGCTACGCCGCTCGCTAATCATACATGCGACGCAGGTTCCTGTATATATACACATAATTAATAGGGATCAAGAACTTCAGTAAAGAATATACTTACAGAGAAGGTTTCAATAATATAAATTTCAGAATATAAACTCCTAGATGTTCACTTAATAATTCAATGACATTAGGCAACCTAAATTAACATTTACGATTATAGTTACAGCACATAAAGCATGCTTGTGAATCCTACACTCTCCGAAATAGCATAATAGTAGATACGCACGGACTCTCGTCACTTCGTGCGTGCGTAGCCCCCAAAAATAAAGACATGCAATTATTTATATTTACCTATGGGGACAATTCCCTCTTATGAGGTTAGAAAGGAGACTTACCTCGTGTCAAGCCTACTTTCCGGGTCAAGAACGCGCCCGAAACTTCAAATTCATCGCCCAAGGACTCGAAACTAGTCAAAGGTTGCATAAATAAATCAATCTATATTCAAAAGTATGAAATTTCTCTATTTAAATGATTATTTAAACCTAAAGTGCAAAATCCCAAAATACAACCCCCAGGCCCACATGCTCAAATTTCGGAAATTTCCGGAGGAAATACTTACCCATAGCCTAAGGATCAATATTATATGGTTTTTGTACGATTTCGTAACACATTTTTTGAAAATTTCCCATTTTTGTCAAAAACCTAGGTTTTACTCTAAACCCATGATTCCCACTAATTTAAGGTGTTAACCTACCTAGGAATTCAAGTATTAAGCTAAGTTTATAGTAGGAATTACTTACCTTATGGTAGCTAGGTCGAATCTCTTCTTTGCAAGCTCTCAAAATCGCCCAAGTTGAAGAAAAATGGTTCAAGAATGGCTAAGTCCCGTATTTTAAACAACCTCACTGCCCTTCAGGTTTTTGTCACTACGGCTCGAGGACCGCATCTCTGGTCTCGCATCTGCGAGGAAAATTTCGCACCTGCGAAAAATGGGAAGGGGGCCAGTGGTCGCACCTGCGGAAGGGAGTCCGCACCTGCGGCTTCACTTCTGCGGGAAATGGCCCGCACCTGCGGAACTGGGCAGCCCCCTATGAGGCTGCACCTGCGAGGCGTTGACCGCACCTGCGATCTTTGCAACTGCAGCTGGTCCTTCGCAGGTGCGGTCGCACCAGATCTGTTGCACTAGCAGTCCTTTAAGGCTGGTTTTTGCCCCGCAAAATGCCTGAATGGCATCCGAGCCCACCCGAGACCCCGTCCAAATGTACCAACAAGTCCTAAATTATAATACGGACATGCTCGAGCCTTCGGAATGTCCGAAATAATGCTAAATCTAAAAATCATACCCCAAAACCTATTGGATCAAACTTAAGAACTTTGAGCTCTTGAATTCACTTTCGACACGCTGAAACGTACCTATACTACTCGGCATGACACCAAATTTTTCGACCAAGTTATAAATGACATAACGGAACTATTCTCGATATCAGAATTCTGTTCGGACCTCGATAACACAAAAACACGCCCCAAACCTCAATTTGAACCTAAGGACATTCTTACTTCACTATTTGGCGTTGGAATGCTCTTGGGTCATCCAAAACCCGTTCCGAACACACGCCCAAGTCCGAAACCATCATACGAACCTACCGGAATCTCTGAATCTCGATTCCGGGGTCGTTTATTGAAAATGTTGACCGAGGTCAAACTTGGCCTTTAAGGCCAACTTAGGGAACTAAGTGTTCCTATATTACTCCAAACTCCCCAAACCTTGAACCACCGTCCCCCGCAAGTCATAAATCAGTAAAAGAAACTACGGGGAGTCTCATTTAGGGGCACGGGGTCCTAGAACACAGAACGACCGGTCGGATCGTTACAAGAAAGGTGCAATTTTTCTCAAGAATATTATATGTATTTTTCGTACTCCAGGTATGTTAAGGCTATCCCTTCTTTCCTTTTGGCATGATCGATCGACACAAACGAAATGAGCAAATGCACAACTTCCATAAATGATTCTATTCATAGAGATACTAGGGATGCTTATATTCTTGATTTCTCATACGTCTTATTATTCTATTGACTGTTCATGGGTCTCAAAAAAATATGTAAGTTGATAAAGTTTATTTCATGATATTAATCGGAGGCAAAATTGTCTTATGACATTCCGAGAAATTTTATTGACGTACTTCTCATGCATTGCATTCATTTACAGCCCATGACCAGACGGTGTTATATACGCGTATATATGTATATTATATGTATATGAGATATGGGAAAAGGTTACGGCGTTATATACGCACCACCACCTGATCAACTGGTATACGTTGATGATTTTGCCCACAGTGGCCGAGATGATATGATGGGATGCACTCAGAGGCCTGATGATGTTACGAAAAATGTACCTACGCATGACATGACATTCATACGCATATGCATGACACTATAAGTATTTCATGATTTACAGAGTTTCCAGACTTACAGGTTGAGTCATTTACTCGATATTTCTTCCATGTATGTTATGTACTTATATATGTGCCTTACATACTCGGTACATTATCCGTACTGACGTCCCTTTTGCCTGGGGATGCTGCATTTCATGCCCACAGGTCCCGATAGATAGGTCGAGAGTCCTCCAAGTAGGCTATCATCTCAGCGAAAGATGTTGGAGTTCCCCATTTGCTCCGGAGTTGCTTATTTAGTCAGTATGATTAGTACATGCATTGATTGGTATGGTGGGGATCTGTCCCGACCTTTATGATATTATGTATTTTTAGAGTCTTGTAGACAGATGTCATGTATACGAATTCTTGTATGGCCTTGTCGGCCTATGTTTTGAGTATATAAAGGATCATGCCGGCCTTATAGGCCCGTACGTCATATGTATAATTTTGGATTACATGTTGAGTCGTCCAATGTCGAGTATTTTCCCATGTTTTATTCTACTTATCTCACGATAGCCTCTCTGGCTCATTTACCTATGATAATATAATACGAAAGATATATTACGTAGGTACTCAGTTGAGTAAGGTACCGGGTGCCCGTTGCGGCCCGTCGGTTTGGGTCGTGACAACTATGCACAGTTCAGACCTGCATTTACTTTACTGTCTTACACTATATATTTGACTTGAAAGCATGCTTACGATTTTGCACATTTAGTTCTGTTGTATCTGTTGGGGTTGAGTTCGTCACAATCTTCAGTCCATAGTTTAGACCTGTTACTTACTGAGTTGGTGTACTAACGTTACTCTCTGCACCTTGTGTGCAGATCCAGACATTTCTGGGCACGTCGACAGCTGTTGATTTTTCTGGATTGGAACCAGGGACTATTTAGGTAGCTGCACGACGTTTGCAGACTTCGATCTTCTCTTCCTTAGCTTATTGTACTTTGATGTTTAATTCTTTAAACATTTTTGTGGACTATGTTCGGCTATTAGACGCTCATGTACTCGGTGACGCCCCGATTATTGGGACAGTTGTGTAGTATTTTTGGTAACTTGTGTTTAAATGGGCTTTTATTTATGTTAAACCTTTCCGCTGTTAAAAATTTAAAGGTGTTTTTACTGAAATGAAGGAAAAATGTTGTATTTAGGCTTTCCTAGTTTCACGACAGGCGCCATCACGACCGGGTAGGTTTTTGGGTCGTGACAAACCTCTAGTGTAACTAATGCCATTTTAGATAGGCGTATAGTTTGTTAGGTGTTTGTCCTAATTTTTATACCATAAATGGTTTTCTATCTCTTGAAGGAAAGGGCAACATATTTACCATAATTGAGTTTTCCTTTTCGTACTAGGAAATTATAAATATATTTGGCTAGTCCTTTTTCATAGAGGAAAAAGATTGGACTTCTATAAATTAAGAATTCTTCCTTCTCATTCAGTAGCATCCACAAATATAGCTATAAGGGCTTTGAGAGTCTTATTTAGGGGAAGAACTTTTCGGGACAAGTGTTAGTGTGTCACTTGTGTTTCCACTTCATGAGGTTGTTCTCTCCATATTTTGTACTCTCTTTTATATAGTGGATTGCTCATCTCTGCATGTGGATGTAGGTAAATTGACCGAATCACATTAATTGTTTGTGTCTCTTTTGGTATATTTCTCGTTTGTTACCTGTTTTATTGTCGTTCAAGGTTTGCTTTGCTAGATTCCACATGAATCCTGATTATTTCAACCCTAACAAGTAGTATTAGAGCGAGGTTCAAGACATGTTCATCTTGGCAAGTTTAGTCCTAGCCGCAACCTATTTGACAATAATCATGATTTCTGTCTGAAAAATTTGACTGGAGAGCTACGCACGTTGAGACAAACTTTGTGGTGGAGAATTGGAGATGCAACATGTTGAAGGTTATCTGAAGAAGTTGGATCAAGTTTATTTTATCAGAAAATTCAAACCCCGGGGAAGAATTATTAGGTGTTTGTCCTGATTTTCTTACCATAATTGATTTTCCTATCTCTTGATGGAAAGGGCAACATATTTACCATAACTGAGTTTTCCTTTTCTTGTAGAAAATTATAAATATTCTATATTTGGCTAGTCCATTTTCTTGGAGGAAAATTATTGGACTTCCATATATTAAGGATCCTTCTCATGTAGTAGCATCCACAATGTAGCCATAAGAGGTTTGAGAGTCATGTCAGGGGGGGGGGGGGGGGGGGGGAGGGGGGAATTTTCGAGATAAGTGTTAGTGTATCACTTATTTTTACCTCTCCGTGAGGTTGTTCTCTCGATATTGTCACGACCCAAATTCCAACGCAGGTCGTGATGGCGCCCAATACCGGAGTCGGGCAAGCCAACACATGTTTACTAGCAAGATTACTTTACTTATTTAAATATTCAATTGCTTGACAAATTTTAGATTTAGAATCATTTAAAGAAAACGGTCAAGTGATGCAACTTGATTAAATGAACTCAAAAGATCGTTTCCCAACATATGTAGTATAGCCAAAAACATTAGAAAAACCAACTACGCGTGCGAAGACCTAGTGTCACAAGTCCACAGGCGACTAGTGGAATATACAAGGTAGACAAAATAAATATACAATTGTTTGAAAGGGGTAGAAAAAAATATCCAAAAATAATAGAAACTCCACAGTGCTGTTGAGGTACGCCGGGAAGAGCAGCTCACCGCTTAGTCTAGTACAGTAAGTACTCTCACGATCGCGCTCCGGTATGATAACCAGATGCACCTACCTCAGAACCTGTACAATTAAGTACAGAAGCATAGCATGAGTACATATAAACAAATATGTACCCACTGAGTATCCCGTCGAAACCCGAAGAAGTAGTGATGAGAGGTAGACGTATTACTCACTAGGGTCATTAGCAATAATATAATTAAACAGGTTTAATCAGGGTTAGCAATTATTGAAATCAAGTAGACATGGAATATCAAGTAAATGAACTACCACCTACCACAAGTGTCAAATAACCACATTAATACAAGTCCAAAGCCCCTACCACATAGAACAATTCATTTGACGATATTAATAAGACTCTCAGTCAAATACATAGCATATAGTATGCCAAGGCGTACGGCCGAAGCGACGCGAAAATTTAAATGTGCACTGCCGAAGGGTCGAACGGCTCGAACCATAGATGCATCTATTACCCCGCTCGCGAATCAATCTGCGACGCGGTTGACATAATATAAGGCTACCCCGCTCACGAATCATACATGCGACACGGGTGCTCGTATACATACACAGAATTGTCAGGAAATTAAGGAAATATGGAGTTCATACTTGGAAAACAAGAATCATGGAAACAACAAGATTTAATGTAACCTTCCATTTTCTCATGATAGTTTCAAGGATAATAATCGACTAGGAATACATGCAGGGATACAAGTAAGGCATATAAGCATGCTTGTGAGTCCTAAAGACTACCCGACATAACATAGTAGTAGCTACGCATGGACTCTCGTCACCTCATGCGTGCATAGCCCCCGCAAATAAGGACAATTCAATAATTTATAATTACCTATGGGGACAATTCCCTCTTACAAGGTTAGAAAGGAGACTCACCTCGCGTAGAACCTACTTCCTGGGTCAAGAACGCGCCCGAAACTCCAAACTCTACACCCAAGGACTCGAAAGTAGTTAAATATTATATAAATACGTTAATATACACTCAAAAGTATGAAATTCTCTTACTAGCTTAGCTAATTCATCTTTCTTGAAGAAATCCTAAAATACACCCCCGAGCCCACATGCTCGGATTCCGAAAATTTTCGAAGAAAACACTCACCCATGGCCTAAGGGTCATTAATATATAGTTTTTACATGATTTCATGGTAGAAAAGTGGTGAAATTCCCCAAAGTTCATCAACCCTAGGTTTTCACTCTAACCCCTTTGATTTCCACTAATTAGGTGTTAATCTACCTAAGATTTAGTGTAATAATCTAACATTTAAATGGAAATTACTTACCTTTTAGTAGCTAGGCTAAAGACCCTCTTGAAAGCTCTCAAAATCGCCAATGGAGGAGAAGAAAGTGGTGAAAAATGGTTAAGTCCCGAATAAAATAGGCTCACTGCCTTCAGTGACCTCGCACCTGCGGCTCGAGGACCGCACCTGCGGATTTTGGCAAGGAGCCTGGGGATTGCACCTGCGGTAGAAATTCCGCACCAGCGGACCCGCTCCTACGGAGAAGGGTCCGCACCTGTGAAGGTAGGACTTTCCTCCTGGGAGTCGCACCTGCGAGGCCTTGACCGCAAGAGCGGTCTCGCACCTGTGATCTGGGCAACCGCACCTGCGGTCACACATAAGCTGGTGCACCAGCAGCTGAAACTGCTGGTTTTTGGCCCCGTTTCGTGTCCGGGAGGCACCTGGGCCCACTCGAGCCCCCGTGCAATTATACCAACAAGTCCTAAATTATATTACTGACTTGCTCGAGCCTTCAGAACACCCAAAACCACGCTAAAACTTAAAAATCCCTCCTCAAAACCCCTAGAATCAAACTTAAGAATTTTCAAGTTCTTGAATTCGGTTTCAATGCGCCGAACCGACCTATACTACTCGAAATGACACCAAATTTAGCAAGAAAGTCATAAATGACATAACAGAACTATTCCCGGTCTCAGAATTCCGTTCGGACCTCGATAAGTCCAAAACACGTTCCAAACCAAATTATGAACTTAAGGAAACTCTATTTTCGCCATTTGGCGTCGAAACGCTCCCGGTTCATCCAAAACCCATTCCGGACATACGCACAAGTCCAAAATAATCTTATGAAGCTACTGGAATCGACAAAACTCGATTCCAAGGTTGTTTTCTCCGAATGTTGACCGAAGTCAAACTTGGCCTTAAAAGCCAAATCTTAAGGAACCAAGTGTTCCTATATTACCCTATACACTTTCGAATCCCGAACCACCCGTTCCCGCAAGTCATGAATCACTGAAAGACGCTACAGGAAGTCTTATTTAGGGGAACGGGGTCCGAATACGCAAAACGACCGGTCGGGTCGTTACATTCTCCACCTCTTAAAAAAACGTTCGTCCTCGAACGGGTCTAGAATCATACCTGAAGTGCTGAATAAGTGTGGATATTTGCTCCACATGTCCTCCTCGGACTCCCAAGTTGCCTCCTCAACTGGTTGGCCTCTCCACTGGACCTTTATCGCAGAAACTCTCTTGGAACTCAACTGGCGGTCTTGTCTGTCAATAATCGCAACTGGCTCCTCCTCGTAGCCCAATCTCTCATCCAACTGAATAGTGCTGAAATCAACCACGTGAGAGAAGTCGGTGGGATACCTCCGGAGCATGGATACATGAAAGACCGGATGGACTCCCGATAAGTGAGGAGGTAGAGCAAGCTCATAGGCAACCTCTCCAACACGCCTCAATACCTCGAAAGGACCTATAAACCTCGGGCTCAACTTGCCCTTCTTCCAGAATGTCATAATGCCCTTCATCGGCGAAACCTTCAGCAGAACCTTATCTCCCTCCATAAATGATACATCGCGTGCCCTCCGATCCGTGTAACTCTTCTGTCTGGACTGTGCTGTGCGGAGCCTCTCCTAAATCAACTTCACCTTCTCCAAGGCATCTCTCACCAGGTCCGTGCCATATAACTTAGCCTCGCCAGGCTCAAACCACCCGATAGGAGAACGACATCGCCGACCATATAAAGCCTCAAATGGAGCCATCTCAATGCTGGACTGATAACTGTTATTGTAAGAAAACTCGGCCAAAGGAAAGAACTGGTCCCACTGACCCCCAAAATCAATCACACATGCTCTGAGCATGTCCTCCAATATCTTTACCTTACGCTCCGACTGACCATCAGTCTGCGGATGAAATGCTGTGCTGAGGTCTATCTGAGTACCCATCTATCTGTGCAATGCTCTCCAGAAGTGTGAGGTGAACTGAGGACCTCGATCTGATATAATGGACACCGGCACACCATGAAACCAGACTATCTCTCGAATGTAAATCTGGGCTAGCCTCTCAGAAGTATAAGTAGTACACACCGGAATAAAATGCGCCGATTTGGTCAACCTATCCACAATGACCCAAACCGCGTCAACCTTCCGCAAGGTCCGAGGCAACCCAACCATGAAGTCCATAGTGATGCGCTCCCACTTCCACTCAGGAATGGGCATCTGTTGAAGTAGGCCTCCTGGCCTCTGATGCTCATACTTAACCTGCTGGCAGTTAATACACTTAGCCACATACTCCACAATGTCTTTCTTCATCCGCCTCCACTAGAAATTCTGTTTCAGATCATGATACATCTTCGTAGTACCATGATGAACAAAATACCGTGAACTGTGTGCCTCCTCTAGAATCCTCTACCTCAAGCCATCAACATTAGGAACACACAACCGACCCTAAAGTCTCAGAAAACCATCCTCGCCAATAGTAACCTCCTTGGAACCACCCTTAGCCACTGTCTCTCGTAGCTCTGCCAAGCGTGGATCATCATACTGCCGAGCCTCAATCTCCCCCAATAACGAAGACTGAGCCACTACATGTGCAAGAACTCAGCGAGGCTCTGAAAGATCTAATCTCACCAAGAGATTAGCCAGGGACTGAATGTCCAAGGCTAGAGGTCTCTCCTCCGCTGCAATGAAAGCCAAACTACCCATGCTCTCCGCCTTCCTTCTCCAAAGCATTTGCTACTACATTCGCCTTACCCGGATGATAAAGGATGGTGACATCATAATCCTTCAGCAACTCAAGCCACCTGCGATGCCTCAAATTAAGATCCCTTTGCTTGAACAAGTGCTGCAAGCAGCGGTGGTCTGTATAAACCTCACAAGACACCCCATACAAGTAATGCCTCCAAATTTTAAGAGCATGAACAATCGCTGCCAACTCCAAATCGTGCACCGGATAATTCTTCTCATGAACCTTCAGCTGGCGCGAAGCATAAGCAGTAACTCTCCCTTCCTGCATCAACACACCCCCCAAGACAACACGTGAAGCGTCATAATACACTGTATACATCCCAGAACCGGATGGAAATACCAGAACTGGTGCTGAGGTCAATGCCGTCTTGAGCTTCTGGAAGCTCGCCTCACACACGTTGGACCACCGAAATGGAGCATTCTTTTGAGTCAACCTGGTCAATGGGGCTGCAATGGATGAAAAGCCCTCCACAAATCGCCAATAGTAGCCTGCTAGACCCAAGAAACTCCTGATCTCTGTAGCTGTAGTAGGACGTGGCCAACCCTGAACTGCCTCAATCTTCTTAGGATCAACCTTGATACCCTCTCCAGATACTACATGTCCCAATAATGTCACGGAATCCAACCAAAACTCACAGTTGGAGAACTTAGCATATAGCTTCTGTTCTCGCAGAGTCTGGAGCACAACTCTCAAATGCTGCTCGTGCTCTCCCAGGCTACGTGAGTAAATCGAGATGTCATCAATGAAGAAGATGACGAAAGAATCAATATACGGCCTGAACATCGTATTCATCAAATCCATAAATGCTGCTGGAGCATTAGTCAAGCCAAAAGACATCACCAGGAACTCATAGTGGCCATATCTCGTAGGAAAAGTAGTCTTCGGGACATCTGAGGCTCGAATCCTCAACTGATGATAGCCCGATCTCAAGTCTATCTTAGAAAACACCCTGGCACCCTGCAACTGGTAGAACAAATCATCAATGTGCGGCAATGGATACTTGTTTTTGATGGTGACCTTGTTCAGCTGGAGGTAATCAATACACATTCGCATGGACCCATCCTTCTTCTTCACAAATAGAACTGGAGCACCCCACGGTGATACACTCAGTCTGATAAACCCCTTAACCAACAACAACTCCTCTAGTTGTTCGTTCAACTCCTTCAACTCCTTAGGAGCCATACGGTATAGGGGAATGGAAATAGGCTGGGTATCTGGAGCTAAATCAATGCAGAAATCAATATCACGATCCGGAGGCATGCCTGGAAGGTTTGAAGGGATTGCATCAGCAAACTCTCGAACAACGGGCACTGAATCAATCGTTGGAGACTCGGTGGTGGTGTCCCGTACATAAGCAAGATACGCCAAAAAACCCTTCTCTACCATATGTCGAGCCTTCAGGAAGGAAATAACTCTACTGGCTGCACTAACCGAGGAACCTCTCCACTCCAGCCTAGGCAACTCAGGCATGGCCAAAGTAACCGTCTTGGCATGGAAATCCAAGATGGCATGATAAAGTAACCGTCTTCGCATGGCAATCCAAGATGGCATGATGAGGAGATAGCCAATCCATGCCCAGGATAATCTCAAAATCAACCATATCAAGCAATAGGAGGTCCGCTCTAGACTCGAACCCACAGAATGTGATCACGCAAGACCGATAAATCCGGTCTACCACTACCGAATCACCAACGGGAGTGGATACATATATAGGAGAACCCAAGGACTCACGAGGAGCATCCAGAAAACAAGCAAACAAGGCTGACACATATGAATAAGTAGATCCTGGATCAAATAGCACTGATGCCTCTCTACCACATACTGAAATAATACCTGTGATCACGGCATCTGAGGCCACTGCATCTGCTCGGGCCGGAATGGCGTAGAATCTGGCTGAAGTACCTGAAGTATGACCTCCGCTGGACTAAATAGGAGCTAGCTGAGCTCCCCCTGCCTGGCCTCCACCTCTGGGACGACCTCTACCAGCCTGACCTCCTCCCCTAGGTGGACGGGGCACCGATGCTGCATGGCGCTGAAATAAGGTCTCACTAGAGCACCACGATAAGGTGGTGGAGGAGCGGCCTGCTGGGCTGGCCTCTACCGAACTGACCTCTACCCCTGGCTGGGGAACCTCTGAAATCTCCAGAAAATCTAGCTCTCTTGTCCTGCTGACCCTGCTCTCTACCTCTCGATCGGTAACCCTCAATACGGTGAGCTATCTCAACCACAAGCTGATAAGGATTACCCATCTCCACCTCTCGGGCCATGTTGGCCCTAATACCTGAGTGCAATCCAGCTACAAACCTCCGCACTCTCTCAGCATCTATAGGGAGAATCATGAGGGCATGGCGAGATAACTCTGAAAACCTGGCCTCGTAGTCTGTCAATGACATCTGCCCCTACTTCAGCTGCTCAAACTGGTACCGCAGCTCCTCCCTCTCGGAGGGTGGAATATACCTGTTCAGGAACAACTGAGTGAACTGCTCCCATGTGACAGTAGGGGAACCTGCTGCCCTATCAAGGATAAATGACTGCCACCATCTCCGGGCCCTGCCAACTAGCTGGAAAGTAGTGAAGTCGACTCCATGGGACTCCAAAATCCTCAAGTTGTGCAGTCTGTCCCTGCACCTATCAGTAAAGTCCTGGGCATCCTCGCCTTTCTCACCTCTGAATACCAGAGGGTGCAATCGAGTCCATCTATCAAGTAGCTTCTGCGGATCCGCAGCCGGTCTGAGCTCTGGTGCTGCTACTGCTGGCTGTGCTCCACCCACGGGAAGAGTACCCAAAGTCTAATATACTGCCGCTGCATGACCTGTGGCCTGGACGGTAGGGGTCTGAGCTCCCCCTCCTGCTTGAGAAGTGGCAAGATCCGCTGGAAATAAACCAGCCTGGGTCATAGTGTCCATGAACCACATCATAAGGCCCATGATCTCCTAAAAGCCTGGTGCAGTCATGAAATCAACTGAGGCAGGATCTGCTGAAGGTACCTCGTCCTGCTCCTCGATGGTAGGATCCTCTGGAGGTGCTAATGGAGCAACTCTGGGACGCCCTCATCCCCTTCCTCAGGCCGGTGCCCTCCTCCGGCCTCGGCCACGGCCTCGGACGGCGGCGTTAGCGACATCTCCCGGGTCTGGAATATCAGCTGCCCGAGTCCTCACCATTTGTGATAGAATAGAAGAATGAGATTTAGTAAGACTATCAACTGCACGATAGAATAAGAATAAAGAGAGATTTATTAACACCCTATAGCCTCCCGAAGATAAATACAGACGTCTCTGTATCGATCCGCAAGACTCTACTAGGTTTGCCTGTAACTTGTGAGACCTACGTGAACCTAGAGCTCTGATATCATGTTGTCACGACCCAATTCCAACTCAGGTCGTGATGGCGCCCAACACCGGGGTCAGGCAAGCCAACATACGTTTACTAGCAAGATTACTTTACTTATTTAAATATTCAAGTGCTTGACAAATTTTAGATTTAGAATCATTTAAAGAAAACGGTCAAGTGATGCAACTTGATTAGATGAACTCAAAAGATCGTTTGCCAACATATGTAGTATAGCCAAAAATATTAGAAAAACCAACTACGCGTGCCAAGACCTAGTTTCACAAGTCCACAGGCGACTAGTGGAATATACAAAGTAGACAAAATAAATATACAATTGTCTGAAAGGGGTAGACAAAAATATCCAAAAATAATAGAAACTCCGCAGTGCTGCTGAGGAACGCCGGGAAGAGCAGCTCACCGTGTAGTCTGGTCCAGTAAGTACTCTCACGATCGCGCTCCGGTATGATAACCAGATGCACCAACCTCAGAACCTGTACAATTAAGTACAGAAACGCAGCATGAATACATATAAACAAATATGTACCCAGTGAGTATCCCGTCTAAACTCGAAGAAGTAGTGACGAGAGGTAGACGTATTACTCACTAGGGTCGTTAGCAATAATATCATTAAACATGTTTAATCAGGGTTAGCAATTATGGAAATCAAGTAGATATGGAATATCAAGTATATGAACTACCACCTACCACAAGTGTCAAATAACCACATTAATACAAGTCCAAAGCCCCTACCACATATAACTATTCATTTGACGATATTAATAAGACTCTCAGTCAAATACATAGCATATAGTATGCTGAGGCGTACGGCCGAAGCGACGCGAAAATTTAAATGTGCACTGCCGAATGGTGGAACGGCTCAAACCATAGATGCATCTGTTACCCTGCTCGCGAATTGATCGTGCGACGCGGTTGACATAATATAAGGCTACCCCACTGACGAATCGTACATGCGACACGGGTGCTCGTATACATACAAAGAATTGTCAGGAAATTCAAGAAATATGGAGTTCATACTTGGAAAACAAGAATCATGGCAACAAAAAGATTTAATGTAACCTTACAGTTTCTCATGCTAGTTTCAAGGATAATAATCGACTAGGAATACATACAGTTTCTCTTGAAAGCTCTCAAAATCGCCAATGGAGGAGAAGAAATTGGTGAAAAATGGTTAAGTCCCGAATTAAATAGGCTCACTGCCTTCAGTGACCTAGCACCTGCGGCTCGAGGACCGCACCTGCGGATTTTGGCAAGGAACCTGGGGATCGCACCAGCGGACCCACTCCTGCGGAGAAGGGTCCGCACCTGCGAAGGTAGGACTTTCCTCCTAGGAGTCGCACCTGCGAGGCCTCGACCACAGGAGCGGTCTAGCACCTACGATCTGGGCAACCGCACCTGCGGTCACACATATGCTAGTGCACCAGCAGCTGAAACTGCTGGTTTTTGGCCCCGTTTGGTGTTAGGGAGGCACCTAGGCCCACCCGAGCCCCCGTGCAATTATACCAACAAGTCCTAAATCATATTACGCACTTGCTAGAGCCTTCAGAACACCCAAAACCACGCTAAAACTCAAAAATCTCTCCTCAAAACCCCTAGAATCAAACTTAAGAATTTTTAAGTTCTTGAATTCGGTTTCAATGCGCCGAACCGACCTATACTACTCGGAATGACACCAAATTTTGCAAGAAAGTCATAAATGACATAACGGAACTATTCCCGGTCTTAGAATTCCGTTCGCACCTCGATAACTCAAAAACATGTTCCAAACCAAATTATGAACTTAAGGAAACTCTATTTTCGCTATTTGACGTCGAAACACTCCCGGATCGTCCAAAACCTATTCCGGACATACGCACAAGTCCGAAATCATCATACGAAGCTACTGGAATCGGCGAAACTCGATTCCGAGGTCGTTTACTCTGAATGTTGACCGAAGTCAAACTTGGCCTTAAAAGCCAAATCTTAAGGAACCAAGTGTTCCTATATTACCCTATAAACTTTCGAATCCCGAACCACCCGTCCCTGCAAGTCATGAATCACTGAAAGCCTCTACATGAAGTCTTTTTTAGGGGAACGGGGTCCGAATACGCAAAACGACCGGTCGGGTCGTTACAGATATTTTATACTCTTTTTTATATAGTGGATTGTTCATCTTCGCCTATGGACAGAGGTCGTCAATTTACTAAACCACGTTACTATTTTTGTCTCTTTTTGTATTATTCTCGTTTAATATCTAATTTATTGTCGTTCAAGGTTTTCTTTACTAGCTTTACGTATGACACTTTATTATTTCGATCCTAACATACTTAAGAAAGAAAATGCAGTTGCGACTCAAGTTCTTGGTTAATGGGCCAATCTCTTACCATAGGCGGAAACTGAAGATTATAACTTCATCAGGTCTCAATTTCCCAGATTCGAACCTTGAGTATATGGTTCTTAAGGGAGGATGGCATGTAACTAGTGTTGGACTACTGGAACTGCTAGATAATGATAGTTCAATCAAAGTTAGGGGATTTGCACTTGAGTCCAGTTATTTTTTTAAATTGAAGTTTATATGATATCAATTAGGTCCCTTTTAAGTTTCTTAATTTATCCTTTTTACTCTATGCTAGGTATTAACATAGTCTGTAATTATGAGTTGTATTTGTACTAGTTGTATCTTGTATTTTGGATTATGCAAAATGAAAATATCACGCAAAAAACTACTCCCTAGACATGACTGATACCCATCTAACATCATACGACATGCGATTCAATTGCTGTACTCCTAAACATTTATATAAGAAATGAGAAAAATACGTACAAGCCTAAACGCATTATAAATTATTAAATACGAAATAATTATCTAACTATAACCATAACATACTTATAAAATCTAATGACCACTCAATTAATAATTCTCTAACCCAAATTTCAGATTAAGAACATGAAGTATCTAAGTTAATTACAAAAGACATTATGTCACGACCGAAACTGATGGGCCGCGGCGGGCACCCGGCTTGGGTCGTGACAAAAGTGGTATCAGAGCAGTTCTGCCCTAGGGAGATACCACTTTTGTCACGACCCAAACCGATGGGCCGCGACGGGCACCCAATACCTTACTCAACCGAGTACCAGCATAACATATTTTTTCGTATCATGCTATCATAGGTAAATGAGATGGGAAGGCTGCCATAGGATAAATAGAATAAAACATGTACTACCAACTTATACATAAGATATACGGTCTTATAAGACCAAAATGATCACTCGTATACTAAACATAGGCCGATAAGGCCATACACTCTTTTACGTACATGACATATGTCTACAAGCCTCTAAGAGTAGATAAATACCAAAAAGGTCGGGACTGACCCCGCTGTACCAATCAATACATGTACTAATCAAACTAGCAAAATAAGCAACTCTAGAGCAATGGAGCGCACCAACATCTTCCGCCGAGACTCTTGACTTGTCTATCGGGACCTGCGGGCATGAAACGCAATGTCCCCAGGCAAATGGGACGTTAGTACAAATAATGTACTGAGTATGTAATGAATGAAAATCAGTAAATAATAGACATGAGAGAAACATGGAGTAAAAGACTCGACATGTGTATCTGAATAACTCTGTGAATCATTTAATACTTATAATGTCATGAATATATGTATAAATGTCATGCCATGCATAGGTATATGCGTTCATAACATCATCAAGCCTCTGAGGGCATCCCATCATATTATCTTGGCAACTGTGGGCAAAATCATCAACGTATACCAGCTGATCAGGTGGTGGTGCGTATATAATGTCGTAACCTTTTTCCATATCCCATATGCATATACATACATACATGCATATATATATATATATATATATATACACGCGTATATAACGTCATCTGGTCATGGGAATGTACATGAATGCTATGCATGAGAAGTACGTCAATAAAATCTTTTGGAATTGTCATAAGACCATTATGACTCTGATTAATATCATGAATCTTTACCAACTTACGTATTTTCTGAGACCCATGAACAGATGATAGAATAAGAGGACACTTGGGGAATCAGGAACATAAGTATCTCTAGCATTTCTACGAATAGAGTCATTTACAAAAGTTGTGCATTTGCTCGTTTCGTTTGTATCGTATGGATCATTCCAAAAGGAAAGAAGGGATAGACTTAACATACCTAAGCCGATTCTCTTGACAATCCCTCTTACACACATCAATTGCGACAACACATAACCGCAGATCGAAGTAAGGAAAAATTTGTATGACATTCTTGAGAAAGATTGTACCGTGCCTTCTTAGAATTGCATCTCACGCATAATAGGATCTTGTATGAATTCTCACGTTACAATCATATAAGTTCTTGGATGAAATTTTCTTGCTGAAGATCATTACTTTGGAGATTGAATGTAAGCATCTCAATTTTGTGTATTAAAGAAGCCATTTTTTTTAGTGGATATAGGCCCCACTAATTTGATGACTTATCCACTTAGTCTTCTAAAGCTGCCATGTTGCTATATGATTCAAGAGTCATATCTTTGACTTTCATTGGCTGCCATGTTAGGGGATTTAACTTATCCAAAGATTTTTAATTAATCTCCCACTAATCTAATAATGAACTAACTACATGCATAATTAAGAATTATCTCAAATTACTTAAAGTACTACTCACTTTAAACATACCTTATACATCTCACTATCTTGGTCATGTAGTACCTTGTATGACACTAATCAGAAATACGGGGTATTGTAGCTAGGCCGTATTTTATCTCAAAATGTCAAACTTTGACGAAATTCATTTTCTTCGATTTACTTACCCTCTCATCTTCATGAATTTACTCGTCACTTCTTTGAAATAGCATAATACTTATAATCTCCAAATAATCTTGTCCTTCAACTGATGTCAATTATCGTACGAAAAATTAAACTTACAATACTACAGGGTATAACATCGTCGTAATAAAATACTGCAGAGCGTATCATCGACGTAATACTGTGGGGCGGAACACATTATATGAAT
Organism: Nicotiana knightiana; assembly: GCA_005239525.1. Taxonomy (NCBI): domain Eukaryota; kingdom Viridiplantae; phylum Streptophyta; class Magnoliopsida; order Solanales; family Solanaceae; genus Nicotiana; species Nicotiana knightiana. The sequence goes on along the minus strand of ML399904.1, from coordinate 97,256 downwards.
AAATGATAAGGACTCTTTTGGTAGCCTCCACGAACAATGCGACGGTTCACCTCAATAACTGAATCAGCTCTAGCGAACTCGTTACCTACTAGCTCTGTTTTCACCAATAGTGTCTGCATAGACATGCAGGTAAGGAGTGAATTATACGTAAATATAACCTATTAAGATCCTCGACCCGCCACTTTTAATACTTATGGAACAAGTATTAGAAAATACAAACACATAATGAGCACAGAAATAATACGAACAGAAATTCTTTCACCATATAATTACTATATAAAATCCAAACAATTATTCAATAACAACACTATATATATCAACACAATCTACACTAAGGACTTGTCATAAACGGTAGTGCAAAAAATTAACCAAACACCCCACGAGTCCACGACAGCATACGCATGCTCAAACTCTACAACAGTGTTATACACAATGCCCCAATGCCATAGAATGAGGCAACGCCACACCATAAATCACATATTAAATATTTTCAACCTTTTTACAAAATAATATATCTTTACAGCTGGTTAAAGACCATTGATTCTGCCAAGCACACGCTCGTCCCAAGACATGGACCAGGAAGACAAAACATACTTCCAAAACGAATGTGAAAAGCAAGCATCAAATCTAAAAGTCTCAATTACCTCGCTAATGGAAAGTTCCCCAACCTTGCAACGTCAAGATTACAAACCAAACAGCCTCCAATGGCCTAATTGTATGAAAAATATTGAATAATACATCCTAATTAGCCACGTGAAGAATTTCAACAACGTTAGGACAAATCAAAATCAAAGTCAACCCTTGATCCAATTAATAAAAATATGTACACGATTAATTGTCAAACGAAGCGCTGTAGAATTTTCACGACCCCAATTTTCCGCCTTACGATATCGTGATGGCACCTAGTCTCTAAGACCAGGTAAGTTTAATAAATAAGAGAATATGACAGAATTAAATACTAAAAGCATGATATAAACTAATAAGCCTAAGAAAAATCGCAGTAGTGAACCACAATACAAAATTTCCCAAAACCCGGTGAGACTGAGTCATAATCTCTATAGAAAATATTGAAATCTCAACATACATCACTGCCTGAACAAGTAATAAGAGATAGAAGATGGTGATTCTGGCCCTGTGGACGTCAAGCAGGTATACCCTGTAGTCTACAAAAGATGCAATCAATCACGGGCATCCGACACGAGCGTATGTATTTGGATCTACATAAAAATGTGCATAAACATATTATGATTACACCACAACGGTACCCAGTAAGTATCAAGTCTAACATCAGTAGAGTAGTGACGAGACAAAGTCAAGGCACCTACTAGGATAAAATAAACTAAATAGGGTATAACATGGTCTAATAATGAAAAGCGGAAAAGTTAAAGACAAGTAAGTAGTTCAATGGTTGAGACTAACCATGGGAATATAAACGACAAAGGAATCAAGGGGTGAACACATGAGGAAAACAACAAGTAGAAAAGTAAGGATAATTACAAGTACAACAATGAAGAAACAACAAGAACTACTCAACCAACAAGACCTTTCAATCACAATCTTTCCTTATATCACTGCGTGAGGCTTGCATTTAGTTTTGAAAATCATTTTTCCCAAAATAGCTACATATGTTTTAGCCTACCTTATCTCACCGCGCGACTTCAAGTTGTTCCCCTATTAGCAATATGCGTATCAAGCCCACCTTATATCACCTCATGTGTATCAACCCCTAGCCTTATACCACCACATGCATATCACTATAACAACACAATCACGACTCGCACCACACATGCCCATATGCCATAACTTGCCAAAAAGTCATCAATACTAATGTTTCTACTATGAACAACCCATGGCTTAACTACTATGTGTTCAATGATCTTAATAACAACAAGATGAATGAGGAATACTCAACAAGGAAAGCTACCTCAACAATTAACAACTTCACCTCAATATGATAACAATTTTTGCAACTTCAATACCAATAACTCAACAAGAATATATATATTCCACGAAATAACAACCTCAAATGAAAGTAGTTTAACAATAAAGAGGTAACAAGGCGATTAAAGAAAATAACAACTTCAACTTAACCATATGAGAACAAATATAACAAGCAAGAGGTGGAACAAGTGCTACAATGTCAAATAAATCATGTAAGAGTAGATTAACAATAAAAGATGTGACATGTTATAACAATTCAATTAAATGCATGGAAAAAGTCTAAATAGCCTAAACTGGTCAAAGACCACATATAGCCCGTGTACTCACTCGTCACCTTGCGTATACGACTTTCACACAATACAAATAGCACAATTCACCCAAATCCTATGGGGTAGTTCCCACACCGGAAGCTAGGCAAGATACCTCAAACTGGCTAAATCAACCCACTAGTAAGCCTTTTCCATGAAAAATCCAATTTCGAACGGCTCGAATCTAGCCAAAATAACTTAGTACCATAAATATAAATCATAGAAAACTATTCCGGATAATAAAGTTGCAATATTTAAAGAAATTCAAAAAGTCAACTAAAAAAATCAACCCCAGGCCCGCACCTCAGAATCCGCAAAACATACAAAATACGAACATCCATTCAATAACGAGTCTAACCATATCAAAATTATTTCATTCCGACCTTAAATCGAACTTCAAATCTCCAATTTATTTTTTAGGAAAGTTATCACAAAATTCCCAAATTTTCTTCATCTCAAAACACTAATTAAATTTTTAAAACAAGATGGAATCATAAAATATTAACAATCCGAGTAAAAAATACTTACCCCGATCCAATTCTTGAAATTCTTCTCCAAAATCTCCCAAAACCAAGCTCTCTAATTCAAAGTATGGAAAATGAAATGAAACCCTCGACTCTAACCTTTTCCGCCCAGTTATTCTGTTTGCGTGGACATTTGATTGCTTACGTGACTCTGCATTTTCGAAATAAACATAACAGATGTGGTTCAAACTCAAGCTCAGCAAATTCCACTTCTGCGGTCCCCAACGTGCACCTACAGTAACGACCCGACCGATCGTTTTGAAAATTTGCATTTCGCTCGATAGTTTGGGGGCACGAGTAGCTCCGTATGATGTATTAGGACTTGTGTGCAAATTTTAAGTTCATTACGAGTTGATATGATATGTTTCGGCGCGAGTTTTTGGAAGTCGAAAGTTCAAAAGTGTCACGACCCAAAATCCTACACGGGTCATGATGGCGCCCAACACCGGAGTCAGGCAAGCTAACAGTTGTTTAGTGAGATTATCCTTATTAACAAACCAATCCCACATATTTCCCAAAGTTTTAAAGCTTAGCTTATTTAAATAAAAGCGGAAACATTTACCAATGTAAATATATACAGCCAAAATGATCGTGATCCAATATATATACAGTCCCAAAATAAGAGTCTACTGTGTGCGTGCCAGGAACTAGTGTCACAAGTCAATAGGCGAACTAGTAGAATATACAAAAGATGATACAAGCTGTACTGCTGTCTGAAAGGATGTAGACAGAAAAAAACAAAAGATAACTCCATAGCACAGCTGAGGATCGCCAAGGGAGGCAACTCACCGTGGAGTCAGGTCCAGAATATATGTCAAGCTCCGGTCGGATAGCCAGAAACACCAGCCCCAGAACCTGTACAATTAGTACAGAAGTGCAGCATGAGTACATAAATATATATGTACCCATTGAGTATCCCGCCTAACCTCGAAGAGGTAATGACGAGAGGTCGACATGACACTCACTAAGGTCCAACAGTATAATTTACAGAATGTAAAGAAAACAGTAGGCATGTAAGGACAGTGAAGCAACAAGTATATATGGAAGATACTGAAATCCAGGAAGAATACTGGGAATAAATAAAACAATTACCACTTCACTGTTTCCCAAATATCCATCAGATCAATATTCATGAAATTTAGTAACAAATAAATCATACGCATGCAGGGTAAGGACAACCGGCCGGAGTCATAAGATAGTCGTGCCCGTGCACTGCCGAGGATCGAACGGCCCGTACCAAAAGTGCACCTCTCCACAAAGTACTCACATCTATGCACTGCCGAGGATCGAACGGCCCGTACCAAAAGTGTATCTCTCAACCTCTCTATGCACTGCCGAGGATCGAACAACCCGTACCAAAAGTGCATCTCTCAACCTCTCTACGCACTGCTGAGGATAAAACGACACGTACCAAAAGTGCGTCTCTCAACCTCTCTATGCACTGCCGAGGATCGAATGGCCCGTCCCAAAAGTGCATCTCTCAATCCGTCGTGGCGTACGGCCCGTTCCCATAAGAGTGGGGGAAATACAAATTGCGAAGCGGTCACATGCACATACATTATTCCTTTTTAAAAGAGAATACCTTTCCGTGAACAATTTCTTACAAGTTTTTCTCAAATTTCATAACTTTGGGGACGTAAGCAACATGCAATGTTAATTCAGCACGCATATAGTTCATATCAAGTAAAACACAAGGCATGATGTGGGCCTAACTACCCTGACATAATAGTAATAGTTGCTACGTACAGACTCTCGTCACTTTGTACGTACGTAGACCCCCACAAATTATCACATATAGAATTTAAATCACCTAGGGGGACACTTCCCCCATACAAGGTTGGAAAGGAGACTCACCTTGCGTCGAATTTACTTCCCGGACCGAGAACGCGCCCGAAACTCCGAATCTACACCCGAGGACTCGAAACTGGCCAAAAGTTATACAAATACATTAATCCATATTCAAAGCATGGAATTTTTCCTATTACTTAGCCAAATTCACCATTCTTGCAGAAAATCAAAAATTCGACCCCGGTCCCGCATGCTCGGATTCCAATAATTCTCGAAGGAAACACTCACCTAAAGCCTAAGGACCGTTAATATACAATTTTTACTCGGTTTCATAGCAAGTTCACGGGTAAATTCTCAAATTATCGAAGTCCTAGGTTACTACCCCAAATTCTTGATTTTTCACTAATTATGTGATTAAACCTAACTAGGAATTCATGCATGAGGCTAATATTAGAGTAGAATTTACTTACCTTAAATGACCAGGTCGTTTGCCCCTCAATAATGGTGGAAATTGCCCCAAAGAGAAGAAGAAGATGAGAAAAATGTATTAAGATCCGTGTATAAAAACACACTGTCTGGACAATGTTTTCGCACCTGCGGCTCGAGGACCGCACCTGCGGTCTCTCACCTGCGAGCAAAGGCTCGCACCTGCGAAAATGGATTGGGGAGCTTGGGCCCGCACCTGCGGAGTGGAGACTGCACCCGCGGCTCCGCTCCTGCGGAACTTTGTCTGCACCTGCGTGAATTGGACAGACCACTAGGGGTCGCACCTGCCTGCGGTCCCGCACCTGCGACTGGTCAACCGCACCTGCGGTCACACCAGAACAGGTGCACCAGCAGCTGTTTCAGCTGGTTTTTTGGGCCTCGTGTGGCGTGCGGGAGGTACCTGGCCCCCGTCTAATTATACCAACAAGTCCCAAATCATAATACGGACTCGCTCGAGCCTTCGGAACACCCAAAACAACGCTAAAACTCAAAATGACACCTCAAAACCCCAAGAACCAAACTTAGGAACTTCAAGTTTTCTAGACTTCACTAACAACGCGTTGAACCGACCTATACAACTCGGAATGACACCAAATTTTGCAGGCAAGTCATAATTAACATAACAAAACTATTTCCGGGCCCAGAATTCGGTTCGGACCTCGATAACACAAAAACACGTCCCAAACCAAAATAGGAACTTAAGGAACTTATTCTTTCAATATTGGGCGCTGAAATGCCCCCGGATCATCAGAAACCCATTCCGAACATACGCCCAGGTCCAAAATCATCACACAAAGCTACCAGAATCGATGAAACTCGATTCTGAGGTCGTTTACCCAAAATATTGACCGAAGTCAAACTTGGGCTTAAAGACCAACCTTAAGGAACCAATTGTTCCTGCAACACTCTAAACACCTCCGAATCCCGGACCACCAGTCCCCACAAGTCATAATTCACAAAAATCGGCTATGTGAGTTTTGTTTAGGGGAACGGGGTCCGGTAACACAAAACGACCGGTCGGGCCGTTACAAAAAGTTCATTAAGTTTGATTTGAGGCGCGTTTCATTGTTTCAATGTTGTTATGCATGATTTTAGGCCTTGAGTTGGTCCGCGTTATGTTATGGGACTTGTTGGTATGTTCGTATGGGGTCCCGAGGGGCTTGGGTGAGTTTCAGATTGGTTTGGGCTGCGTTGCGCTCGTTTTTCTTATGTTTCGACGTTGTTTCTTCAAGCATAAATGGTACCACATTAAGCAAATGAGCTCCTATTTCTATTTTGATTGAAGCATTAGATTCGTATCTTAATTACGGGATTATACCAAAAAGAATCGTCGAATTTGAACATCGTATGAGGAATTTATGGTCATTTTACTATGAATTGGGTTACTAGATTTTTCAGATTAATTACGAAATTACCACTAAATTCGTATTTAAAAACCTGCACTATTTGAAAATATTGAAACCAACATATCTCCTTCATTATAAGGTCAAATGAAGTGATTCAAAAGTCTAAGTGGACTAAATATTCACAAGGAATCCATTGGAAGCATAAAAGGCAAGTTTCAGGATCATTTGGCATAAGAAACGAGGCAGAATAGCTGGCAGAAAAAATATATAAAATAAGGGTTTGTTCATTTGGTCATATTTTGAGTTGGGGAGCTCGGATTTGGGCGATATTTAGGCGATTTTCACCATATGGATTGGGGTAAGCGTTCTCTACTCGGGTTTGGTTATATTTTATGAATCCACATTTGTTTTTGGGATTTGATTGATGATTTCAAAGTGAAATTTGAGGGTTTTTGCCTAAAGTTTCATTAAGTGAATTTTTAAATTTTCAACAACGATCCGGAGTTAGATTTGAGTGAAATTAGTATGGTTGGACTCATAATTGAATGGGTTGTTGGATTTTGTTAATTTTGTCGGGTTCCGAGGTGCGGGCCCGGGTTGGGCGTTTTTGCCGATTTTGGGCTTTTGATTAAAGATTCAACCTTTTTCAATTGGGATTGGTTCCTTTAGCATTGTTTGAAGTATTTGAGTTAGTATTGGTTAGTTTCAAGCCGTTCAGAGGTCGGAACGCGCAAGATGGCATTTTTGGACAATTGGTTGGCTTGCTCGGTAATGGAATTTGCTTGTTCAAGGTAAGTAACTCTTCTAAACTTACTGCTGAGGGTATGTGTCACGACCCAAAATCCATTTAGGTCGTGATGGCGCCAGATACCACGGTCGGGCAAGCCAATCCTTAATTAGTGAATTATATTCCTGTTCCTGACATTTTTAAATTGTTACCTTTCATTGCCTTTCCTAACAATTGAATAAATCTTCGTTAATTAAATACGACAGAAAAACAATCTAGTTTAATAGGATAACTCCCAACACATCCCCAGAACCCGGTGACACAAGTACATGAGCAAATTCTAAGAATTTCACAAATATTACAAAGCTTGTCCGAAATACAAATTGGACAAGGAATTTAAAATGGAAATAAATACAATCTGAGGGAGACTCTGTCAGCTGCAGATCACCTCCAGATGATGCAGCCCGCCTCAGTCTCCAAACCAGCCACGTCGCTATGAAGGTACCTGTGCTATAAAAATGCACATCAAGTGTAGCATGAGTACGAAAACAACGTATACTCAGTAAGTCGCCCGCGTAACCTCAGGAGGTAGTGACGAGAGGTCAAATTAGACACTTGATAGAGGTCAATTTAGTATAATCAAGTGAGACACTAAGCATGAATGTCATAAGCAATTTATTAAAATCAGGAATAAATAATATTAATTCCTTCCACATTTAACACTTTAAATCTTCGTCATTTAAGTTGACAATTTAAATCATAATCGGGGATAAGAAACATCCGACTTATGTCACATTTTACATGTCAATTCTTCTTCCTCATAACTGGCCATTAAAACTTCCTTAGGCCGATAAACATGTATAAATCACAGCAAATACGCAGTAAATATCATGCGCAAGCGATGCCGAGGGTCGACGGCCCGAACCAACATAAACATAAACCGTGCACTGCCGAGGGTCGAACGGCCCGAACCATAGATGCATCTATTTACCCCGCTCGCGAATCAATCATGCGACGCGGTCAATATAATAATAATAAGGCTTACCTGCTCGCGAATCATACATGCGACTGAAGTGCTCGTATGTACACGTATTCACGTAATAAAATCCGCCTTTACCAAGAAAACAGTTTCTCAGGAAATGTAAAATCCTCTAAAAGGAACACGAAAAATAGTATTTAAATCTTTGTTTTGAAACTCATTTGCCAAGTTTAATAATATTCAATAATATAACCTTATCAGGTATACAATTATCCACGAAGGAAATTAATTCTCTTTCTAGATGATTAAGAAAATGAACTCTAGTCTTCTTAGAGATTCAATTACTATTTTGATCATATTAGCGGTCTAATATTACTGGCAAGATCACAAGTACACAAGTAGGGCGTGCTAGTGGGTCCTAGACTACCCGGACTTGGCATAATAGTAGTTACGCACGGACTCCCGTCACCTCGTGCGTACGTATCCCCCGCAGATAGTAGCACATACTTAATTAGTTCCCCTAGGGGGATAATTCCCCCTCACAAAGTTAGAAAGGAGACTTACCTCGCTCCGAAACTCAATAAACGGCTTCCAAGCCCTTCCGACGACTCCAATGGACGTACAACGCCCCAGATCTATCCAAATAATGACAAACCAATGAAAATATACTATAATATTCATTAACAATTCAAATTATAACATTTCCCAACTCCGCTCAATGAATTGACCAAAATGCCCTCGGGCCCACGTGTCCGAAATCCGAAATTTCTTGAAGATATATTCTACCCATAGCTTTACTTGTTCAAATATACAATTTACTCCAAATTCCATGCTCAAATTCGTGGTAGAAATCCAAAGTACCATTTCTAGGTTTTCTTCAATATTTTCCAAAATTTTCAAAACTTTTCATGTACAATTCCATGTAATAACCTTATATTTAACTTAGAAACATGAAGGAATTACTTACCTTGTGATCCTTGACGAAAACCTTCTCTTGAAGCTCCTCCAAAATCGTCCACACCAAGTGAAAAATGAAGAAATGGCCCAAAATCCCATTTTTAAACATTCTGCCCAGACGACCCCCCTTCTATGCGATCGCACTCCCCTTTACGCGATCGCATAAGCCAATCTCAAGAGCCCCCAAAATTTCCTCTGTGCGATCGCATACAAGACCCCGCGATCGCATAGGCCAACCCAGCATCCTTCATAAATTACCTCTATGCGATCGCAAACAACTCCCCGCGGTCGCATAAGCAAATTCCCAGGGCCTCCAAATCTTCCCCTATGCGATCATATACACTGCCACGCGATCGCATAGGACAAATCCTAGCAGCCTCCAAATCCTTCTATGCGATTGCATACCCACTCATGCGATCACATAGAGTAAAAACCTGCTGTACTCACACCAGAAAATTAGCAATCCTCACAAGGCAAGAATCGACCCGTTGAGCATCCGAAACATGCCCGAGGCCCCTGGGACCTCAACCAAACACACGACTAAGTCCCATAACATCCCACGAACTTGCTCGAGGCTTCAAATCACATCAAACAATGTCGAAATCACGAATCGCACTAAAATTCAAACTTTATAAAGTTGAAATTTCAAACTTCCACTTCCGATGCCGAAACCCGTCAAATCACCGCCGATTGGCCCCAAATTTTGCACACAAGTCATATTCAACATTACGGACCTACTCCAACTTCCGGAATCACATTCCGACCATGATATCAAAATTTCCACTTCCGGTCGGATTCTTCAAAACCTTCAAATTTCTATCTCTAGCCAAATGACTTCAAAATGACCTACAGACATCCGAATTAACTTCCGATCGCGCTCCCAACTCCAGAATCACCATACGGAGCTATTCCCAGGCTCGAAATACCAAACGGTCATCAATATCACTGATATGCCTTCCAACCCAAATTGATGAAATTCCTTCAAAAATGCTAACTTCCACAATATACGCCGAAACACTCCCGAGTTACCTAAAACCCGATCCGGACATATGCCCAAGTCCGAAATCATCATACGAATCTGCAGGAACCTTCAAATCTTGATTCTGAGGTTGTTTACTCAAAATTCCAATCTTAGTCAATTTCTCCAACTTAAGGCTTCTGAAATGAGAATTTTGCTTTCCAAACCAACTCTAAACTTTCCGAAATTCAATTCGGACCACACCTACAAGTCATAATACCTGAAATGGAGCTGCTCACGTCTTCAAACCGCTGAACAACGCGCTAGAGCTCATAACGACTGGTCGGGTCGTTACAGTATGAAACCCCAAGTTACGTGTTATGTGATTGGTGTTGGGGTGACACACATGCTAGGTGACGGGCGTGTGGGCGTGCACCCTGTGAATTGCGACTCTGTTGTTTTCCATGGCACTGTATAGTGTCCCTATCTTGTTGATATCTATGGTTTCATTATGTGATAAAGTAATTGAGCTGTTAATCATGCTAGATATCAAGTTTAGGCTTTATGCCGATACTGTTAGGACCCATAGTGGTCATTTATTGATGTCATCCCACTGGTTTTCATTGATATTTCGTACTCAATCATGTATATGGCTAAAATCAGAGAGCCCGATTTCACGGCCATTCCGATAAGAATGAAGGCTCGATGGCCCGAGTTTTGGTATCGAGGGGCATCTCGGAGGTCCTCGACCTTGAGGCAATACATATCGAAGGTCCTCGACCTCAAGGCAGTACATATCGAAGGCCAACATGGAAAGGTGGGAAATTCTCAAGGGGCACGTGGTTAAAGCTGACAAGATACACAAAATAGTACAAGCCCGTACCGTGGCATTAAATGGTTGTACCAGCCATATTTTTTTAGATTAATTACACATGTACTATATTGGAATTCCCCTTCATATATAAAGGGGACCCTTGTCACTTTGTAACATATATGATATTCAATACAAGAACAAGAACATCCTCTGCTCCTTAGCTAAAACATTCTCTATAATTGTTTCATTGATTTATTGTTTCTTATTTATTGTGTTATTGAATTATTCTTCATTTATTGCTTATTATTGATCATAAATAGGCCATCCTTAAGGCATTCAATACTATTATCAATATCCCCTAGTCAAGCTTCTAAAGCTCGACCGAGGCCATTTCGACAACCCACGAGCCTGGTCTCCCCGTTACCGGATTTGCATAATTTCGTTCCTTTTGCTCTTATTTCGTTTTTCTCACTTCATACTCAGTATCTACTGCCTAAACAACTGGTGTTAAAATAGATCACGTAGTTTTAGAACAACATAATCAAATATAATTGTAATTACCAATTTCAAGGTAAACAATTTGGTGCCCACCGTGGGGCTAAAAATAATAGTGATCGTTTTAGTGATGGTTTTCTAAAAACACAAGTTATTCTTCACACTTTTTCTTGCCCAAGAATCTGCAATTTCAGGTCAGGAAATGTCTAACTCAGTAAACACACATGAAAACAACGGTCCTGAGGACCACAGAGAAAATGTTGCAGTTGCCTCAGGTGTCGGTGTGCCACCGCAAAACCATGAAGGGGCACCAGTACAAATTCCTATCGATGAAGCCTCACGCAACGCTCAACATGTCGATGTGAGATCTCATACAAACGGAAGCGTTCGTAAGGAGACCAGCGTGAAGCACATGGAACCCCTGCTCAAAGGGAAAGGGAAGTTAGTCTTCATGTTATTTTTGAAATGTTGCAGGCACAATAGGTGGCTATTGCTCAGCTACAAAGCCATTAGAGAACCCCGAGCACGACACCACCAGAAACGGCTCTTCGAGTTGAACATGCACCGAAAAGATTGAGCAATAATGGTGTTCAGCAGTCGACCCCTCCATTATGAAGATGCTCGAAGACCTCACAAAAAGGATTGAATCGGGCGAAAAGAAGATAGGAGCTAACGATAAAAAAGTGGAGACCTACAACTCGAGGGTCGATCAGATCCCAGGCGCACCCCCGATTCTGAAGGGTGTGGATTCAAAAATGTCCGTGAAAAAGCCATTCCTGTCAAGTGCAGCTCCGATGCCTATCCCTAAGAAATTCAGAATGCCCAATCTCCCGAAGTACAGCGGAATTTCGGACCCCAATGAGCACATTACTGCCTACACTTGTGCTGTGAAAGGGAACGACCTGAGAGACGAAAAGATTGAATATGTTCTATTGAAAAAATTCGGAGAAACACTATCGAAAGGGGCCTTGATGTGGTATCATAACCTTCCACCCAACTCGATAGATTAGTTCGCCATGATGGCGGACTCCTTTGTGGAAGCACATGCTGGTGCCATCAATGTCTCTACAAGAAAATCTGATTTTTTCAAAATCAAGCAAAGTGTGAATGAGATGCTAAGGGAGTTCGTGTACCGCTTTCAATTGGAATGAACAGAATTACCATCGGTCTCCGACGATGGCATCGAAACAGCTGAAGCAGAATTTGATCGAGTACCCCGCCACAGCTTGGGCAGATGTGCACAACAGGTCCCAGTCGAAGATCAGGGTCGAGGACGACCAATTGGGAACCCCCTCGAGATCGGTATATCCTATCAGAGTCCTAGCAAAGGAATCGAGGATTTTGGAAAGAGAGTCAAGGTTAAACAAAGAAAGGTATCAACCGTACTTGGAGAATCAGAGAAATATCCCAAGACGTAACGTACCTCTAATTGACCAAAGGATGCACCGAGGGAAGAATCCTTGAGGAATCGTGAGAAAAGAAGGGCTCGACAGGCACCCAGGGTCGGTAGAAGCACCCCGGCTATCTTAGTAGAACTTCAATGTCGATGTTTCAGACATCGTATCGGCCATAAGCAAGATCAGGGATACCAGGTGGCCGAGACCTGTGCTATCAGATCCTTCACAAAGGAACCCCAACTTGATATACGAATATCACGATACCCACGGTCATAGGACCAAAGATTGCAGACAGCTTCGAGAAGAGGTAGCCTGACTGATCAGTAAATGGTACCTTCGAGAATTCCTCAACGACCAAGCTAAAAATCGATTTCCGGAAAGGGAGGCAAACAAGAAAAATGAAACAGAAGAACCACGACACGTTATCCACATGATTATTGGTGGAGTCCCTCAGGGACCCATTTTTTAAGCGAACAAAAGTATCCATCACCAGGGAAAAGCAAACTCTAAGCTACATACCTGAAGCTGCCCTTTCTTTCAGCGAAGAGGACATCGAGACCTTATCTCAACCTCATAACAACGCACTGGTAATTTCTTTTCTTTTCAATAAATTTCAAATTAAACGTGTGCTCGTGGATCCAGGTAAATCGGGTAATGTAATTTGGTCGAGGGTGGTAGAGCAACTAGAGTTGCTCGACCATATCATACCCGCCTCTCGAGTCCTCAATGGATTCAACATGGGAAACAATGAAAGGGGAAATCATCCTCCCAGCCAACGTGGCCGGCACAATTCAGGATACCAAATTTCATGTTATCGAAGGTGACACGAGGTACATCGCATTTCTTAGAAGGCCGTGGATTCACCATATGAGGGTGTTGCCGTCAACCCTTTACCAAATGATGAAGTTCCCTTTGGAGGATGGAGTAAATACAGTATAAGGAGAGCAACACGCAGCAAAAGAAATGTTCGCAGTGCACGATGTGGCATCAACACCTTCTACATCGAAGGAGCCAAAAACCAAGCAAACAACCAAGTAACAATCACAAACTACATCCTCGTATGAACAAACAAAGGACTGTGCCGCGTCCTCGGGATAGATAACCAAAGAATATCAAGGCTCGAGCGCCATCGTAGCTAAGGTACTACCCTATCCCTTTTTCTTTCACATTTTGCGCTAACCTGCGTGTAGGTGTTCGATTGAAAGGAGTCGAACCACCCCCCAGCTCGAAGGCCTTAGGCTTTAAAGCATGCATTGCACTCTTTTTCTCTCACGTCGAATTTTATCCCAAAAGGGTTTTACGGGTGAGGTTTTTAACAAGGCAACATCCATATTCTAACTAAGGAGAACTCACCAAGTATTCAAGGCTTCTCTTCGATCAGCCTAGAATACTGAATGGGCATCCCGCTAGGAGGTCACTGGAATATGCCAAAGAGGGTCTCGACAGGAGAATGGTGTATCAGACTAAACGATCCAATGAACCGTGTCCGCACAGAATAATCGGACCCTCGATGGTAAAAACATTTATACTTGTACCAAGTAATCAGAGAAGTACCTTCTATCATCAAAACATTTCCCGCATCAAGGAAGTTCGCTATTTTCATAAAAGACAGCCTAGTGCCAAAAATTTATCAAGCACCCAGGAACTGTCCTCGACAATCATTCCATCGAGTCATCAAAAACTAGAAGCCATAAGACCTCAAGGCCGGCAACTGCAAACACATAAGCTCTCCTCGAGGCAATATCAACTCCGACTCGGGGTCTGTCCCCGACTGTCAGCCCATCGAGCTATCTAACTCTCATAAGCCCTCCACGAGGAAATATCAACAGCATATGCTCTCCGTGGGGCAATATCAACTCTAACTCAAGGACTGACCTCAAGAGTCGACTCATAGCCATAAGACCTCAGGGCCGACAACTTCAAACTCGTAAGCCCTCCATGATGTTGATACCCAATTTTTTCCTATAATATTTTTTAAATTCATATATATACCTTCAAAACTATGCATCAATCGATATCTTCCCATAATTTCTATATTTTAAGGATTTTTAATTAATTTATCCGAGTATTTTATTTGCATAAATAATTACAAATTGCATCACAAATGACTTTATAACATTTCATGGTTTAATTTTGTTGTCTATATTCATATTAAGCTTAAATTATTGCACATATAGCCATTTACATTTTTTGAGTTATAATTGCAATAACTTTGCAGTAATAGCCCACGAGTGCATAATTACATTATTTCAAAAGAAAATGACCTTTTGTATTTGTATAATATTAGGTAATTACTTTAAATCAATTTTTTCACATAAAGATTATTTTTTATCATTTATTAACTATTTTTACAAATTATTTTATCAATTAAGTGGGTATATAACAAGTAGCCTCTTTTAATTTTGTTTAATTTAAGACCTTAGCTCATATTATTACCCCCAGCCCAATTTAAATCATAGCCCAAACCCAACTCTTCAACCCGCCCAAACCCCAGATGGAATCCTGGTTGTTGATCTTAGAAGATCAATAGTCCAGGATCCATTTCTTTTTTTAATTAACCTAACCCCTAACCTTTCTCATTCATTCATTCAACCCAGCCGCCTTTCCTCCTCCATTCTATCTCAACTCACCCGTAACCCTAATCGCCGCCACCGGCGAGAACTCCCTTCTATGGTGTTTCCGTGCCTCCTCCGACCACCACTGGTCCCCTATACCCCAGGGCTCTTTGATTTCATGATTCCTTGAGGAGATCTCTAGGAAATCCAACCGGATTCTGCCTGGAACTTGTTCACTGGCCGGTCTCAGGCCATTTTCATTTGTGAGTATGGATTTCGTCTTGTTTTTGGTATGAATCCATGGTTTTTTGACCGATTCTCTTCACCTCTACTATTTTCTAAAAACCATAGTTCGCTATTGTTCGATTCTTCTCAGATCTTTATAGATCTTAGGTGACTCGAGTGTTATTAAGTATTTTCCTTTAAAAAATCCCTTGTTTTAACTAACCATTTCAATTTAAGCCTATTTTTAAAACTAGGGTTTCTTCCCAGACTTTCTTCAAAGATTTTTTACTTTCAAACGCTTAATATGTTCATCTCTTTACGCGTTTGGTTAATTTTCGCATGCATGCTCGAACCCTAAATGTTTATGTGAGTTATATTGATCTCTTCAATTTTGTTTTGATATGTTGGTTATCTCTGTGAACCAGTCCTATTAACTTATTTCTATGATTTTCCCTGTTAAAATCAGTATTTTGTGAAATTTTTGCTTGATTGACTTCTGTTAAGGAATTTAACGATTTCTTTCTTGTTAAAATCAGAACCCTTTGGATTCTTACTTGGTTGATTTCTATCTAAGGATTCAAATAATTCTTTCCTATTAAATTAGTACTCTTTGAAAATTTTACTTGTTATTTCCTATTAATTTTCTCTGATTAAAATCCGTGTGCATAGATTTCGTTGGTTTCCTTATTTATGACTTTAATTGGTCATCCTTGCCCTAATCACTCCTCCGCATGATTTTTTGATTAGTATTGTACCTTTATTTGGTATGATTGGGATTCTTGCCTTAATTAACTCTCTTGTTGTTACCGTTGATCAATTACCCCCAATTAAGGGGTCTATCCCGGATTTCCTTATGGTTAATTGATTCTGTGACCCTGTGGTTGCCCTTAATTGACTGATTGCTGATTATTTTACCTTATTTTTCCTACTCTTAAATAGCTATATATACTCTCTTATTCTTCCTCCCAAAGAGACGAACAATAGTTCAGAATACGCACACACTCTCAAATTCTCTCTTCTTTCTCTGCTACCTGTGCTGACTATTGGTCTAGCCGGCTGAAAGCCAAGGCTATACAGTGGAACTCTACTTGCTTTACATTCTACACTTTGTTTCCTTAGCTGGTATGTCTCTGGTTCAATTCTGAAACTCAACTTTATGTGTTCCTTTGTGTAAACCCATGCCTACTTCTGCACTAGTTAATTGGTTATGTATTTAATTGTTTTCTTGTTTATTACTTTACACAGTATGTTTAAGTTTTGCCCTCTCCAGTTCAAATGTTTAATCGAGATCCTAGATCTCATTTGTCTTGTTTGAATGTCTATTCAGTTCTTGTTTACTCCCCTCAACTAGTATGCTCATGTTAGTGTCTTAGACTCCTAATGTATTTGATTGATCCTAATTGGTATGACTAATGATGCCCTGTCTTCAACATGCCTATTCCCATTCTTTGTCTCTATGTTTTAATTGCCTTTTACCATGACTAACTTGTCAAGTCCCTAAGTCAGCAGACTCCTAGTTGTTATGTACAGTTGTTGTTACATATACTCCCCTTAGACACTGTTCATGTGTTTATGATATGAAGCTCTCTATGTTCCGAACCTCTTGACCCCCTGTTTGTAAAATTGATTGCTGAATACCTGTGAGTCTGAGCACTCTAGGTTTGTGTGGTTGTATGTTGAATCTTTGTTCTTTTAGAATTGATTTCAAAACTGTTTTTTCACTCTTGCCCTTTTCCTAAAATTGTTTCTATTCCTGAAAACCTTTTTCACTTCTAAAAGTGTTATCTCTACACTGTCTTTAACAAGCTCTTTCAAACTATGTCCAACACTCTCACTTCTACTCTTAAATTCTTAAGTTTTGCCCCTCCAGTGTGTGTACTACCTAGGAATCCACGAGATTCCTCCGAATCCTGGCACATTAGGGCTGTCCTTCTCCACACTGCACATAATCACTTCCCTATTCAAAGGATCTTGGTGTGAGCATTGTCCGGGATCCCTGAGGTCCTTAGGGAACTTTGATACACTAGGACACCCTATTTGGCTATGAAATTCTTGGTATCTGAGACTACTTTGAAGAACTGGTGTCTCCAGGTTTACTTTGGGCCTATCCGCAGGCTCCCTATAGTATAGCTTATATTTATTTATGTAACTCATTCAATTCCGGTTTGTAATAATTATCTTTGTAAACAGATATTGGGGAAATTAGTAAAAGGGGAGGGATTCTTATATGACTTCTGTGGGGAATTGGGTAGAAATCATGCTTTAGGTTTATACTATGCTTATTTGTAGTAGAAATCATGCCCTTAGACCTATGTTATGTTACTTACATTAGAGATCATGTTGTAGGACTGTTGTGTTATTTTCATTAGAAACCTTGCCCTAGGATAATTACGATTTACTGGTTTTGCGTATTAGAAAACATATTGTAGCTCAATACTTCATTATCATGAAATTCTGCTTTTGCATAATCATGATCACCTAGAAATCATGTTATTATGTTATTGCTGTAATTTTGCCTAATAAAATGTCCATTCTTTATGTACATTAGAAACCTGATTTAGGAGTGTGTTTACATTCGCTTTAAACCATGTCTACATCGCCTAAATCAGTAAACGTCCTGTCTATAAGAATGTTTAAAAGCAATATTAGCACCTAGACAAGCATGTCCATAGGACGTATTAAACCTCAAACTATTTTCTTTCCTTTAGTCAATTTCCAGAATTCAGTTTGCATTTATAGACAACATGTTATAGGGTTTCCATGAACCACGCTTAGGCAAGCCTATTGGTAATTAAGGCCTTATAAAAGTGGTAAAACTGTGCTTTGTTTAATTTGTGAACTGCCCAGATTCAGCAAGTCCTAAAAATCAGTAGGAAAACTAATTAGGTCTCTACTGCCTCGCTTTAATAGATATTGCATACAGTCTGTTTTCATGCTCACATAGATATCCTGTTTTAGGACTTTGAAATGTCTGAAATCCTGCTGTTTGAGGCGTGCTATTGTCTGCATACTTGAGGAGGTAAAAGTGAGCCTTTACTTGTTCCTTATGTGAATGTCTTATTTGTTCTTGCTTGTCGTTTAGATTTTCCCTTTTTAAACACCTTAGGAGAGTCTAGAACTGCCTAAAATAAGAGTTCCTAAACACCTCCGGGACCACAAGGAAGGGACGTGTAATGCACACTTAGAGTCCGCCTAAATTAAAATCACTTATAACTGTTATGGGGAGGGTAATTGGGTAGTAAAAGGATATGACGGCCTGTGCGCTAACTTAGGACTCCTTTATCTTGTTTACATATGTGTGCTCAGACTGCTTACCTTTTAAACTCCTTTCATCTTACTTACATATGTGTGCTTAGACTGCTTATCTGTTAAATGACTAATTTACTAAGTAAGTTTGGTCGGGACCCACCATTGTGGACCTCGAGGGGTGCCTAACAACTTCCCCTCAAGGTAATTTCAAGCCCTTACCCGATCTATGGTAACGTAGACCGGTTTTCATTAGTTACTTGCATTAGGTGCCCTAACGCACCATAAATCACCCCTCACTTTCCATACCCAATCTCTCAAAAGGAAGGGAGTTGTCCCAAATGAATGTCGAAACCCGATTTCGCGTGAAAAAGGGGGCACGACAGCATTTCGACTCTGCTGGGGATTTTAGGCTTTTACCATAACAAACTTGATTTTTCTAAATTAGCTTGAAGCATGCTTCTTTTTGCTAATATATGCGCACCCTTTACCTTTCCCCTTATGTGAATTTAATTGCCCGTTTTGAGCATTTATGATTTCCTTTACTGCAAAAACTGACTTATTTCCTTGTTTTCCTTTCTTAAACGTCTTTTAGTTACTAAACAATGCCTTTATTATTTTCCTAACGTGCAAATACGTGACAACATGTTACTTACTGCTGCATAAATCACGCACAACATCATATTCCACTCGTGCGTAATCAATCCTTTAGCAACGCTTGATGAGTGGTTGCGCTCTTCCTATATATCACCCTTCAAATTCGGAAAGGCTTATTTGCGGTAAAACTAGTCGATTATCGGTGCAATCGACGGTTATGTTCCTTTCCCCCTCAAGTTGTCCGCTTGAGGGTACCAGTATAGACCCCCATAGTAACCTTACTCTGATTATAACTGTACATGCATCATGGTCAAACCCGGGTTAGTATGTTGTCCACATAATAACCCTTTAAGACAAGCCTCATCCAAAAGTCTAACGGGGTTTCCATAATCCCAACGGACGCAACCACGTTTTGTGCATTAATTTTGGAGAAATAAATGCCAATATGCTAATCATCGATATGTAAATAGTCGGATTTTGAGGGGGAAAGGGCCTAACTTTATTTGTGTTGCAGAAAATGAGGCACGAGGTCCCCAGGTTCGGCATGGTCCAAAATATGCCACCACTGCTACTAGACTGGTGGGAAGATCTTTCCTTAAGTGACAAAAAACATGTGAAGAAGGTCTTGGGAAATTTACCTTCTCTGTTAGACATCAAGCCAAATAACATATTTATAGAAGCTGCAACCATGTTCTGGGATCGGGAAAAATCAGTGTTTCACTTCCGGGGTATAGAAATGACCCCGCTCCTAGAAGAAATCGGGGAATTTGCTGGGATACCTTGGGATAACCTTGGGTTATTAGTACCAGAAAATCGCACTGGTCGGGGATTTCTATAGATGATGGGTCTGAAAAAGAACGCCGATTTGGAGTGCTTAAAAAAGTCTTATATACCATTTGACTACTTGTATGAGAGATATGGTCATAGCAAGTCCTACCGTATTTTCCATGATGACTTTGACATCACTTCCTTGGGACATATTCATCGCATAGTTTTCGTGTTCATTGTTTGTTTCTTGGGTATGATAGTGTTCCCAACGAAAAGGGGAAGAATGCACACTAGATTGGCTATGGTCACCAAGACTCTAATGGAAGGAATCGAGGGACAGACATACACCATAGTCCCTATGATTATAGCTTCTATCTACCGAGACTTGGACCACTGGCAGAAAGGGTCCAAACATTTCGAGGGTTGCAATTTGCTGCTGCAGCTGTGGTTAATGGAGCATCTCCAAAAGGGTTAATATCGCCAGGAGCTTCCACGAAGGGCGTGGAATGAACATATTTCCCTCCATCATCCTAAATGTATGACTTATATTCCGGACAGGTTTGCTCAACCAGAGAGTGCTAAGGAATGGGTGAAGTTCTTCAACAATTTGACTGAGGATCAAGTTCAGTGGATGTTTGAATGGTTCCCTACGGACGAGTTCATCATCAAGTCAAGGGACGCTCCTCACTTAGTGTTTATCGGGTTAAGGGGAATATACCCCTGTGCTCCCATAAGAGTTATGAGGTAGGCAGGCAGGAAGCAGGTCATACCGCGAGTCGCAAAGATAGGTCATTTGCGGGCATACTTTTAGGATGACGACATCCCTTATAAGTGTCAAGCTCAGCATATGTGGCACTCAAAGATTATTGTGGAAAAATAAACCATCGAGCCAGATAGGTATCATGCGGGACATGCACCCTTTTACCCAGCATGGTTTGAGGATAACTTGGCTGGGAAAGTTGAGCCAGGAATCAGTCGGGGAAACAGAGTCGTAGACAAAGATGAAGAAACCCAAGTAAAGTACAACAAGTTGCGTAAGAGGATTCATGACTTCGAGGCCGAACATCAGGAGATACACGAGACAAACAAGAGACTAATCAGAGAATGGAGGGAAATGGCTATCACCTCCAATGAAAGGGTAGAATATCTGGAACAGGGTTTGATGGAGCTAGAAGAAAAGACAAGAAAGAGGGTCGCTGACTACCAGAATGCTGAAGGAAGCGAGGGAGGAAATTTGGCAAGAATATACCTGTTGTTGGGCATGCGCGAACTAGGGGACCTAATTGATGGATTCAGAAAGATCAAGCATGAGGAAGGTCCTTCTGGGACCAAGTAGATTAGATTTACCTGTCTTTCCTAAATGTAATAAGGCCAAGTGCCAGTAGTGACTTATCTTTCTATTTTAGTGTCGTGTTGGATTCATCTATTTTTATATTAATGAAATGAGGCAATTATTGCCATTTAAATTGTCCAAAATAATTTGTCGCTAGGCCTACCTCAGGCGCAATGAGGCTCCCTAAATAGGACACGAATTTACATTCCGCAATATATGTTTAAATACCGCAAGTACTCTTTTAGAACTCTTACTGACTTGGCTACCTTTTGTTTTTCTTTTTTCTTTTGATTATTCCCATTCCAAAAAAGGTTGGTTTGTGGATAGTGGCATCATCGGCTTATCATACTAGATCCAGGGGCCCTCCACCTTCTTCTCCTCCAAGCAATCAAAGGTCAAAGGGAAAGCAAAGATGGATGATTTGAACGGCACCAGAAACGATGGCAACACACATGTTGAGAACGAGGAAATTTCTAATGGTCGAGGTACTCAGGCCCCAAATGATGTGGTATCATGACTTGAGCAGAAAATATTAGAACTCCAGGGCGAGCTCGAGCAGGTTTGGAGCTTAGAAAATCTATCCCTCACACTCATCCTAGATGTCAACTATTCAAACACTCAGAACCCTGCGCCACCGCAGAACACACCCAAGCGCCCATAGCATCCTCCTGCACTTCACCATTATACAACCCCAGCACAAAATCAAACTATCCCACCACAGTACATACAAAACACCTACCCCACTCCACAAAACACCCCGCCAGTCATTCCTGAACCCTAGAATTCCACCAATGATCACCATTATACCCAAACTCCCGGTCACCAAAATAACCCTATATATGTGAAGACCCTACCTCACTCCACTCAACTCATCTCCTATGCAGAAGAATCTGCTGAAAAGGACCTGCTCATTAAGAACCTGGCTGAAGAGCTCAAGAAGTTGACAAGTCAGGTTCAAGGCGTCGAAGGAGGCAAAGAGATAGAAGGTATGAATTATGAATAACTGTGCATACAGCCAGATCTAGAACTGCCGAACGGTTACAAACCTCCCAAGTTGGAGATGTTTGATGGTACAGGTAATCCCAGGGTTCATCTAAGGACCTACTGTGACAAGCTTGTCGAGGTCAAAAAAGATGAGAAGATCCGAATGAAGCTTTTTATGAGGAGCCTTACGGGAGATGCTTTGTTCTGGTACATTAGCTAGGATCCTAAGAAATGGTCCGACTGGGTATGTTTGGCGTCTGACTTCATGGACATATTCAGGTTTAACACAGAGAATGCGCCAGATGTCTTCTACTGAGACCTTCAGCGAGTATGCCACTCGTTGGAGGTCAGAAGCGGCCAAAGTCAGGCCAACAATGGACGAAGAACAGATGAACAAGTTCTTCATTAGAGCACAGGATCCGCAGTACTATGAAAGATTGATGGTTATTGAAAACAACAAGTTCTCCGATATCATCAAACTCGGAGAAAGGATTGAAGAGGGCATCAAAAGCGGTATGTTGACAAACTTTGAAGCATTACATGCCACAAACAAAGCATTGCAGTCTGGGGGTATGTCGAAGAAGAAAGATGCAGGACCAGTAATGATCGCCCAAGGACCCAAAACTCCACTTCTATATCAAACCTCTCCACTTACATACCAAGTACCTCCACCCACATATGAACCATTACCTCCCAGATATTCCCAGCCAGCCACTGCTTACCATACATATAATTCCCAACCCCCTCACATTCAGTCACCTCCAACCCGCCCAAACTACCCAAGACCTCATCGTAACTTTGACCGCAGACCACCTAGACAATACACTGCCATTGCCGAACCCATTGCTCAACTGTATGAGAGGTTGAAGGTTGCTGGTTATGTCACTCCTATCCCTGCTGCGACCATAGAGAATCCATCCTAATAGGTCAACCCAAACAATACCTGTGCATATCATTCTGGCATGAAAAGGCACACCATTGACGAGTGTCGAACACTAAAGGATAAGATCCAGACCTTGATTGATAATAAGGTCATTCAGGCCAAAAAAGCTACACCCAATGTCCGCAACAACCCCCTCCCAGATCATAGGGGTGAAGGTGTTAATGTGATAGAGACCGATGAGGAATGGGATCCCGAGGGATCGATTGGGCTTATCAAAGAGGGTGACAATCCTAAGAAACCAGCAGTCATGCACAATACTATTATAGTACAAATATAGCTGCAAGTGGAGGTTGAGATAGATGCATCAGTTCTATTTGAAGTTGAGATAGCACCCCCCGCAACTGCGCATGTTCCATTCGAGGTGGAAGTAACCACGCGTTTCACAGTGACAATGTCAACGACGCCGCCTTTCAACACCAAGGTTATACCATGAGATTATGTGGCCGAAGCTAGGAGAAGAGGAAAGAACAAAATGGAAGAATCTGGCGCTGCGTAAGGATGACCAATATGGGAAGAGTCTATACACTAGAGCATTTTGGAGAATCCAGCAAGCAGGCTTCTAACAGACTACCTGTTATTGAAATAAGCCAGGACGACATTTGGAGGAAAGTACAAGCAAAAGAGTATTAAGTAACAAATCATTTGAGCAAGGCTCCTGCTCATATATCTATCCCGTTACTGCTACATAATTCAGAAGTGCACAAGAATGCTCTCTTAAAGGTGTTAAGCGAGGCATATGTACCTAACAATATCACTGGCGGAGAGATGGCCAATATGGTCAGACAGGTGTTGGAAAGTTAAAAAATCACCTTCCACGAGGACGAGCTGCCACCCGAGGGTTTGAATCATAACAGGGCACTACATATTACCGTGCAATGTGAGGACAATTTCATTGCCAGAGTTCTGATAGATGGGGGATCCAGTCTCTATAGTTACCCATTGACAACACTGAAAAGGCTGGGCAAAGGCCTGTATGATATACAAGAAGGGACCATGAACGTGAAAACATTTGACGGGTCTCAAAGGGGTACCATTAGGGAAATCAATCTATGTTTATAGATGGGGCCTACATGGTTTGATATCGAGTTTCAGGTGTTAGACATATCCACATCCTATAATCTATTGTTGGGACAACCATGGATACACGCCGCTGGGACTGTGGCATCAACTTTGCACCAGACAATGAAGTTCGAATGGAACCATCAAGAGGTGATTATCCATGGAGATGGGAGCAACCCCATTTACAACCGTCAGACTATCCTAGTGGTTGAGAATAGAAGAAGGCTCGGGGGAGAAACTTATCATCACATCGAGCGGGTCAGTGCAATTGAGAAAGATAAGTGGTGGAGCAGCAAGATAGAAAGTATACTAGCGTTGAGAGGATATGAACCCGACAAGGGTCTTGGCAAAAACCTTCAGGGTATCTCCAAGCCAATACAGTTGAAATGTCATGGTACAACCTTTGGGCTGGGGTACCAGTACACCTGGCAAGAGTACACTGACTGGTCACCACCTTGGCATGGTCCGTACTATCCACTTGAGAAGCCTGTACCAAACCTGAGTTAGAATTTTCGGCAGATCGACGTCACATGGGGATCAGAGAAGGAAAAAGCATTGGTCGCTTTGAGGAACTTGTTCTTAGAGGATGATGCCATGGACTTTTGTGTAATTGTCGAGGAGGAGGAGGAGGAGGAGGAAGGCCCTAACATCCAAGCTGTGGAGAAATGATCATTCCTCAAGAATTGAACTGTCAGACCATCCAGGGCCCTACGAGTCCCCGGGGTAGCAAGGCTGAACACCAGTGTTTATTTTGTTGTTTTCCAAGAGAATGAGTTCCCTTTTTTGCATTTGTTTTATATAAAACTTCCAGCGTTCCAAAAATGTTATATAAATTATAGAAAATCGTTTTTATATTTCAATGGATCGATATTTATTATTACCATTTTATCTCATATCTTTATCTATCCAACATTACTATTTCTTGTCTTGATGAACCAACAACTGTGACATGTAATGAGGCAATGTAACAAAAGGATAATGATTCAAAAGAAGAGGATGTCATACCCAAGGAAATAGCCAGGGAAGTAGAGGATTTTGAGAACAAGCCCAAGTCCAGCCTGGACAAAACTGAGATAATCAACTTAGGAGATTCTGAAACTATCAAGGAGACCCGCATAAGCATTCACTTATCACTGTCAGAAAAAGAAGAGTACACACAGTTCCTGAAAGAGTATGAGGACATCTTTGCATGGTCATACGATGATATGACTGAGTTAAGTACATCTATTGTGGCTCACAAGTTTCCCACAAACCCAATGTGTCCACCAATAAAGAAGAAACTCAGAAAATTCAAGCCTGATATGAGTCTGAAAATCAAAGAGAAGGTGACCAAGAAAATCAAGGCCAAGGTCCTCAGAGTGGTTGAATATCCAACTTGGTTAGCCAACATCGTGCCGGTTCCAAAGAAAGATGGGAAAGTCAGAGTCTGTGTTGATTATTGGGATCTAAACAAAGCAAGTCCCAATGATGATTTCCCGTTACCAAACATACACATTTTGATCGACAATTGCGCCAAGCATGAACTACAGTCCTTTGTAGATTGCTTCACTGCTTATCATCAGATTTAGATGGACGAAGAAGATGAAAAGAAAACAGCCTTCATTACACCATGTGGGTTGTACTGTTACAAGATGATCCATTCGGTCTAAAGAATGCTGGGGCTAACTACATGAGGGCTATGACTACCATTTTTCATGACATGATACATAAGGAGATCGAGGTGTATGTGGACGACGTCATCATCAAATCCAAGAAGGCCACAAGTCATATAGCATATTTGAGGAAGTTCTTCGACAGACTGCAGAGGTACAACCTGAAATTAAACTCTGCAAATTGTGCATTCGGGGTCCCTACCGGAAAGTTACTTGGGTTCATCGTCAGCCGCCGAGGGATAGAATTGGATCCATCAAAAGTCGAAGCCATCCAGGAGCTACCACCGCCGAAGAGTAAGAAAGATGTAATGAGTTTTCTAGGACAACTAAACTACATCAGCCGATTCATAGCCCAATCTACAGCCATATGTGAGCCAATTTTCAAGATGTTGAAGAAATATGCTACAACTAGTTGGACCGAGGATTTTCAGAAGGCTTTCGACAAGATCAAGAAGTACCTAACACCACCAGTTTTGGTCCCGCCAGAGCCAGGCAGACCTATGTTACTCTACCTCGCAGTGTTAGATGGAGCCTTCAGCTGCTTTCTGGGATAGCACGACGAGACAGGGAGAAAGGAACAAGCTATCTATTACCTGAGTAATAAATTCACTCCATATGAAGCACGATATTCTCTATTGGAACGTACTTGTTGCGCATTGAGCTGGATAGCTCAAAAGCTGAGGGATTACTTCTGTGCTTACACAACATACCTCATATCAAGGATGGATCCCTTGAAATATATCTTTCAAAAACGTATGCTCACTGGCAAGCTGGCTAAGTGGCAAATCCTATTGAGTGAATTCGACATTGTTTATGTAACCCAGAAAGCAGTCAAAGGACAGGCACTGGCAGATCATCTTGCTGAAAACCCTGTGGAAGGAGAATACGAATCCCTGAAGACGTATTTTTTGGATGAAGAAATGCTATTCATAGGGGAGGATATTACTGAATCCTACGACGGTTGAAGGATGTTCTTTGACGGAGCGACATATTTCAAAGGAGTTTGTATTGGAGCTGTCGTGGTATCAGAAAATGGCCAACATTACTCGGTATCTGCTAAACTCAGAATTCCCTGCACCAACAAAATGGCAGAATATGAAGCTTGCATTTTAAGACTCAACATGACCATCAACATGAATATTCAGGAGCTGTTGGTAATCGACAATTCAGATTTGTTTGTGCACCAGGTACAAGGAGAATGGGCCACCAAGAATGCAAAGATATTACCATATCTGCACCATGTGCAGGAATTGAGAAAAAGGTTCACGAAAATAGAGTTTCGGCATGTTCCCAGGGTCCAGAACGAGTTCGCCGATGCATTGGCCACTTTTTCATCAATGATACAACATCTCGACAAGAAATTCATTGACCCTATCCCAGTAAGGATCCATATTCAGCCGACATATTGTGGTCATGTCGAAGAAGAAACAGATGGGAAGCCCTAGTTCCACGTCATCAAAAGGTATCTGACAAAAGGAGAATACCCGAAGCATGTAAACCATACTCAGAAACACACGCTTCAGAGGTTTTCCAACATTTTCTTCCACAGCGCAGGAACCCTATATAGAAGAACTCCTGATTTGGGATTGTTAAGGTGTGTCAACGGGAAAAAAGATTGTTAAGGTGCATCGGTGCGTCGACGCGAAAGAAGAGATACATGCCGGAACCTGCGGCCCACATATGAATGTTTTTTACTGGTGGTCCGAGATTCAGAGGTGTTTAGAGTACTATAGGAACAATTGGTTCCTTAAGGTTGGCCTTTAAGGCCAAGTTTGACTTCGGTCAACATTTTGGGTAAACGACCTTGAAATCGAGTTTCGTCGGTTCCGGTAGCTTCGTGTGATGATTTCGGACCTGGGCGTATGTTCGGATTGGGTTTCTGATGACCCGGGGGCATTTCGGCGCCCAATGTTGAAATAAGACGTTCCTTAGGTTCATATTTTGGTTTGGGACGTGTTTTTGTGTTATCGAGGTCCGAATGGAATTCTGAGATCGGGAATAGTTCCCTTATGTTAATTATGACTTGGCTGCAAAATTTGGTGTCATTCCGAGTTGTATAGGTCGATTTGGCACGTTGTTAAGCGAAGTCTAGAAAACTTAAAGTTCATAAGTTTGGTTCTTGGGGTTTGGGGGTGTGATTTTGAGGTTTTGAGTGTTCCGAAGNCATGATACATAAGGAGATCGAGGTGTATGTGGACGACGTCATCATCAAATCCAAGAAGGCCACAAGTCATATAGCATATTTGAGGAAGTTCTTCGACAGACTGCAGAGGTACAACCTGAAATTAAACTCTGCAAATTGTGCATTCGGGGTCCCTACCGGAAAGTTACTTGGGTTCATCGTCAGCCGCCGAGGGATAGAATTGGATCCATCAAAAGTCGAAGCCATCCAGGAGCTACCACCGCCGAAGAGTAAGAAAGATGTAATGAGTTTTCTAGGACAACTAAACTACATCAGCCGATTCATAGCCCAATCTACAGCCATATGTGAGCCAATTTTCAAGATGTTGAAGAAATATGCTACAACTAGTTGGACCGAGGATTTTCAGAAGGCTTTCGACAAGATCAAGAAGTACCTAACACCACCAGTTTTGGTCCCGCCAGAGCCAGGCAGACCTATGTTACTCTACCTCGCAGTGTTAGATGGAGCCTTCAGCTGCTTTCTGGGA